>VZRJ01010619.1:97209-113832 GCA_013397565.1 Ptilonorhynchus violaceus | reverse complement strand
ACACTGCAGTTTCACTTTGAAACATGTGGTGTCTTTAGTCCAGAGAATTTGATTTTGAAGAAATACTCGAAGAGAAAACTACCTTGATAACTGAATCCAGAATTTACACATCCACTCACAGGTGAAGGAATAAACAGTTCTTGACTTGCCAACACCTGAAAGGGTGCTGCAACAGTTATTTAAACCTAGGATGAAGCCAGAAATTCCTTGCACTCTCCTTTTCTTTCCTTAATAAATCCACAGAGGAGATTTACTATTTACACCACAAAAAGAGTTTGTTATTTTTGACATGCACTTCAGGCAAACCCTAAAAGCAGACTTTCTAATGTGAATCCTGTCAGCAAATCTTTCCATCTGTATGAATGTGAATCTTATGTATGTGTTACTGAAAACTACCATAGTTCTAGAGCAAACTTTGTTTCCTGGCACCGATAGTAAGTTCAGCCACCTAACACAAAACACTTGCCAGCCGCATCAGGCAGTAGGGGAGCAGGAATGCCAGAACAGGTTATTTAGACAACTTTCCACATCCTACAGAACATGCAGGTTACCTTTCCAATTTCAGAAGCCCAGGAAATGGAAATCTGGTTTGGCACTGCTGACGACAACCTAACTAGAGATGTTATATTTAAGGGGCGCCCAGGTCGCTTCTGTTCAATTCCATTTTTTGGTGGTGGAGCGTATCCCTGTGGGAAAAAAGGACAATTGATGTGTTATCAGTCTCCCCACTGTACTCTGAAACCTACTGACACAGACTTACTAGGTTTAAACAGATCTATGAGAAGCAGGTAAACTTAGAGGCTCACTAGGCTGGAGAGCAAAGCCAGCATTTATTCTGAGAAGTATCAGTTGTTGACAGTCTAACACCATAAGTCAAACACAATTATAAGGCATTTGTTGTTTTAAAAGAGGCTTTACAGGAACTGCTGAAAACGTGGAAGAGAACACAGTTTGGGTCCAGGTAAGTTCACTGGAAGAGTAAAAGGTCATGTGGACCTTTTGTCTTTCTTCCCCCCTACGCCTTACTGGAAAAAAGAGAAACATCACAAGGTCACAGCCTTAATGACAGACAGATCAAGTAATGAAGAATTAACTCAGTGTTTCACACAGAGAAAACACGGAACGGATTAAGACGCAATTAAGCCTTGTTCCAAGAGCTCCACATCTCCGTGTCTGCTTTGCCCCGTATCAACTACACCTGGCCCCATTAGCAACAGGTGTCACCTGTCCTCTGCCAAGGCCCCTGAACAAGGACCGTACATGGAGTACCAGAGGTATTTAAGAGATCACAGAATCACAGGGTTGGAACTGACCTTAAAGATAATCTCGTTCCAACTCGCCCACCACGCAATAAGACTGCAGCTTATTCCTCTCATCCTGTCACAATGAAAACAAGCCAGCCTGCAACAGCTACTCTGAGAATTCCTGCTCTGAGCTCACAGCCAGCCTGCAGTCACTCATCTCAAGCTCGTTCTGCACCTGAAGGATGCCAGTAAGAGACTGCAGCTCTGTATTTTGCACAGAACTTACTGGTACACTTCATTTAGTTCAAGACAGCATTGTTTTATAAAAGAAACTCACCCAGAAAAGATACGCTGGGAAAACAATAGGTATTTCTTTAACCAGAGAAACACACACATTCACAGCATAGTGCTTGGGAAAGGAGTTACTTTGAAAGATGCTAAGTCTAAAAATGAAAACAATAAAAAAAAAATAAACAGCCTCTTCCACTCACTAGCCCAGTATGCCATGAGTGCTTTATCCCAGGACACAGAGGCAGCAGACACATGGGAATTGCTGACAATTTCACATTTAAAAGATGGAATGATTTCAGAAGAGAACAAATGCAAGTTCTCTTACATTTCCCAATTTTTTTCTTTGCTTTTAGAGACAGACTCTGCAGTGCTTCATTTCAGTGAAGCTTTTGGTGTTTTCTTCCACAGAGCTTGTTCTTGAGAACAGATTCGCTCTTGTACTCCTACAACCATTTGGAACCTTCCCTTCCTATCCTTCTAGGAGCTAGGAGCACTCTGCTTGCCTCCCAAACAGCATGGCCTAGCACTGTTTAGTCAGGATGCCAACTCTAGTGGCAAGCAACTGCCAGCATTATTTGGGCCTTTAAGTCCTCCATGCTTCTTCCAAGAACCACACTATTCAAGGCAGGTTTCATCTGCTACAGCAAAAAAATTCATCAAGAGAAAGCATAACTGCTCTTTTATCTGTTTTTTTCCCAAGAACACAGATGCAGGAATACAAGGAAACATGGTGTTAACATGTGCACAACCTGAAGCAGTACTGGCACATGGGCAGCATTTCTCTGAAGCTTCTGGTAAGGATTGCAGGCAAGGAGATGACCAAGAATAATTGACAGGCATCTGCACAGGCATGAACTGCCATACCAAGGAAAGACAGAAGTACAGTTATGAACTGTGCAAGTGGGCAGTAGAAGCTGGCATCACTGATTAATTACCTAACACCAACACTAATGAGGTGGACAACAGAGGTCTCTGAGGCAAAGAAGTTATCTTACGCTTCCAGCAACAGAAAGAAAAATACAGATGATGCAGTCAGTGACCAAATCGGCCAAGAAAGTCTGCAGAAGTGTTCAGACTGAGACTGCATTTGTCATTCAGCTCATTGTGAAGGAGGAGGGGAACGGAAGTTACCACAACAGTCATGCTTTATTCACTTTCTCACCTAAAGTTCTGCTGAACAGATTAAAGAATCATCTTATGATGTGCAGGAAGAACCTACAAAATTTAGATCCAAAGCAAAGCAACAATCCAAGATTAGTAGTAGTTTCTGCTACGACTGTGACACGTTACACACAAAATGGAAAGCACAACACAGCAGGGGCCTAAACTGTATTAACAAGACTGAGAACCAGCTGACACTGATGTTCACAGCATAACATCAGACCCAATTCTTTTTGGTTGGTTGCTGAAAGACAACCTGCAGAAGAAAGGAGAAAATCCTCAAAGTTACATTCTCTGATAACTCGCATTCACAGAAAATACTGACCAGAAAATATAAGAAAGAAACCCTCTTATAATCTGAAGACAGAAGTAGGAGGAAGAGAAGCTGAAGAGTCTCATTTAAACTGAGTAGAGGCAAAAAAAACCAGTCTCAGCTGTATATGGGAGGAGGGACGGTAGAGGACAATACATCTGACACACCAAGGCAGTTACAAACATTCTGAAAAAGAAGTTTCACACCTTCTCTCTCCACACAGCGTCTTTCCAAACCCACTAGTGAAAAACCCTCTGTACTATGACTTTTTTCATCCTTTATAGCTTCAAGAACTATTTCTGAATGGGTTGTGTAAGAGTTTCTTTCTGTTCTATTGAAAGAAGAAAGAGAAACCCATTCCAGAGATATTTTGAGAATGAGCTTTTCTCTTTCTGTATATATCCAAGCCTCGAGGTGACCCTGTGACTGTGTACTAATTTTTGCAACATCAGACACCCATGAAGTGTGACTGCCAACAGTGTTCTGTTCCAGTATCAGCACAAGCTAGGAACCCTAAAACGTGTCTGTTCCTCATCCCCATGACGAATTGTGCTCTTACCAGACAGATACAGAGCGGTGGCACACAAGAGGCTGATGCCACTTCCTCAGATCAAGGGGGAACTCAGGCCTATCACAAATATAGGCAGCTCACACACTGAGGGCTACCACCCTCAAACTCAGTCTGAGGACCTATGAGGAGGATTCTCCTTGCAGACACTGGATTGTTTTTGACATATTTAGTTATGTTAACTGCAAAAGATGAGGTTTGCTATAGGGGGCTAAAACACTATTAGTCCATGCAGTGGCTGTAACATGATTCAATAGCAGTAATAGCTATCTCACACAGCAAATGTACAAACCACATGCCTAACATTAGAGACGTTTGAGTGATAACAAACTGCTCGACTGTTTTTTGAGGGCTAACATCACAGAAAAACACCAACACACTCCACAAGTCACCAAGAAGCCACAAATATATACATACAAACTTACTGGCAATGGAAACAGCTTCCCATTTACTTTAATGCACAAGCTATTAGGATAATTATCCTCTTGAGGGCAGCTTGTCTCTGCTAGGCACAACCTGTATCCACAGAAAGAGAAAGCATCATTTTCAAGTGTCCCCACAAACACCCATTAAGCCAATTAAGTTTTCAGAGAACACTACAAAAAAGGTACCTTAGCTGAACTTGGACTGTGTAATCTCTCCTGCCTCCGGGCAAGAAGTCCCTGTGACAAAAAGAAAGAAAAAAAAGAAGTACCCACTTAGACAGCAGGACTCATATTCCAGCCATAGATAGAAACAAGAAACAACTGACACAGCTGCCCCAGCATCACTACACTTTGCTCTTATTTTTCTTTTATTGAGCTATGAACAAGTCTTAAAAGTGACATTTCTGTTTAGGTACTGACAAGTTATGCAGGACTTCAGGATCAGCATCCTCCGTCAAGAGTTCATAGCAACAATAAAGTATGATGCTTCCAGAGATGAAAAAGCACCTATGAATTCTCTTGGTTTATACCATAAGTCTTGCAACATCATCAGCCCTGGGACAAAATAGAAAAGCAGGCTTCCATTCCTGCAGCCAGGAAACCCACAGGGAAAAGAAGCTTCCCACTTCTCTAACCAGTGACAATTATTGAGAACCAAGTAATTTTTAAATCTTTAACAGGGTATGATTTACCCAAAATGCACACAAATTCTGTGCACAGATGTTTTGAAGAAAACAGAACACATATAAACTTGGTGTAACTTCAGTGAGGATTATCACTCTGCATCTGCAGAGTATGTGAGACATATTATGAACCAAAAACTCCACACTTTCTCCTGAAATTTTGTAGAAGTTTACCTACACTATGCCACATTCTTACTTCTTACCTGGAAATACAGATTTCTCTGACCTGCTGAGGTGTTAAAGCAAAGATAAAAAACTTCTCTTGGAACCTCTGAATACTGCTCTGTACTAGAAAAAGAGAGACACAAAAGAGGTTGAACCATGGTGATTAAAGCCGTTGATTAAAACAGGATCTGCAATTGAGCTTTTCCTGGAAGGAGGCATAAGTCACTGAATATACTCAAATGGTGGTTGAACTGCATGTAACTGTTAACAAGAAAGCAATGGAACAAATATTTCATTCAACTACATTCAGATGGCTTAATATCACATTACACTTCAGTACTAAAGCAGCTTGGCAAACTGTGTTATAGTCCCTTCCCCCAAGGGAGGAAGGTTCAAACAAATGCACAACAAAATATTACACAGGATACCTGACAAAAAGAGTACCACGGAGATGCTGACAACTACTGTAATGTACTACAGGAAGAGAATGGGCACCAGAAGTTATTAATGGACAGCTGGAAAATTCAGAAACAGCTAAAGGTAACTAAACCTTTGGGGAGGTAAGGAGGGAGAACAACCCTTCACATCAGAGAAGCCAGCTAGACTTCATGTCTGGAATTAGCCCTCAGTGCCATCTGCCAAAAAAATAAATAAATACAACATTCACATCAGAATCCAGCTTGTCTGTCAGTGATGGGAAGCAGCAATATTTTAGTATTAAAGGTCCATAGTATGCACACATTACAAATGCAAAAATAGCACAACTACACCAGGCAAATTTGGAAGAGTTGGACTGCCTTCTGCACTGTGACATTCAGGGGAGATTATTTCTATGCCCAGAAAAAAACACACAAAAAGGAGGCAAACATGAAATGGAACCCAGGTGGAGCAAACACACACCAAGTTCCTCAAACAATTCTAAACAGCTACATTGTGCATGTATGCACACACATCACAGAGAGCATTTGATATTCTAGAATAGTACTTGAGTACATGTAGAAAAGACTGTGGAAATATTTTTTTATTAATTTCAGTGTGGGTTAAAACTAAATCCCAAACTTACACTTGTGCTCTCATATTAGTGCAAAGGAATATTACACTCATCCCTTCTAAAGCATAAAGCAGTGAGGTGGACTATACTCCTGGGTCTCTGACTTACCTGTTATTTAAATACTTAATTCCCAAATGCACAAAAAATGTTTGATTGTCCCTATTCACAAAGAGAAGTGACAAAAGGCACTGTAATTAATGTTTTGTTAGTAAAGTTTTGTGCTTTAGCTACTGGAGGATGGCAAATGATCAGTACATGTCCCACTGAGATACAAGTCACAGCCTAAAAGGCTTAATGCTCAATTAAGAAACTAAAATGTTTAAGAGGATGCAAAATATTTTATAAACATGTTACTAAACAGTTAGGGAGCATTTTTCACTATGTAAGATAAGCCAGGTTGAATTTCAAGACAGAAAATGTAATTCCAAACAATTAAATATGTTGCAGACTGAGGCACTTGAGGAAGACAAACTGGATTTCAGGTTATTTGGAAGACAAAGGTCCACTCTATATTATAACAGACAGTATTGCAACAACCTGTAGGCTGAGAAACTTCACTGCTCTGAGTACAACACTGAACATGGAAGCACAAAGTATCTATTTCAGTGCCAGGTACCAGAGCCTGCAGAATTGTTGCAGCAGTGAGATAAGGACAAAGTAACAATCCAATGAACTTGTTTCTTTATCCTGTTGCAACTTGTAAATTTCTGACCCTGAAATTCTTTCTTATTACTGGTGACAAAATTGTTCCTCACTTGCACTCTGCAGGAACTTCAGGTCCAAATCTTTCAATCAAAAAGTTGAAGTTCAGACTAGGTATTAGGAAACATTTCGTTACCAAGAGGGTGGTCAAACACCAGAACGGGCTCTTGGAAAGGCAGTTAATGCCCTAAGCCATCAGTGTTTAAGAGGAGTTTGGACAATGCACTTTAATTATTACTCTCTAACTTTGGGTCAGGGAGCTGGATGATCATTGTAGGTACCTTCCAACCGAATTATCCTGCTCTATTACTTAATAGTCAAAAGACAAAGGTCTTTAATCATATTACTTTTACATGTGAGAACACTATTTTCTTAAATGTGGCTTTGCACTTCTGGGGACGAGTGATGAAGAAAGGCAAAGGATAAAGATGTAAAATGAAGGGAGTTTCCACTTGTCCCCAGCTGCAAAAAGCCATTCAAGTCTGGACTCTGCATTGTCAGAAGCAAAGCTTATTTCATTAATTAAACAAGCTGCAGCGGTATTAAACACTTACCGAGACTCGTGGGTTTAATGAGCACATCAAGCACATCGTAAAATGGTAAGCTTTTCAGTTGAACATCAGGATGAACAGGTGGAATTGAAGGGGATGGCTGCTGCATCTCAAAGTGAGGCTTAGTGTCCTGGAGGAGCACGGAGCTGACAGGCGAGGACGGAGACTGAGGCGTGACTGAAGTCGAAGGGAGGGGGTGAATGCCTGCGACAGCCAAGTCAGGCTCGACTGGAGAGGAACTACTGTCCAGGTTGAAAACCGCAGGTTTTATAGCCGACAAGTCCGACAGCCCTTCAATGGTCCTTGGGTACCGCCTCCTATAGAGTTCTCGGATTTTGATCTGAACTGCTGAGCTGCAGCCGCTCTTCAGTAAGTGCAGTGCCCTCATCAGGAGGTCATGTTTCCGACCACTTTTATTACGACCAGCAAAACCCAGCAACACTTGCAGTTCAGAAACACGAAAACTCGATACCATATTCTAGAAAGGAAAGAGAGAAAAGCACAGGTGAGCCACCAGCACCCCATGGATGCCTTTTCAAGGACCATGGTGCAGCATCTATATTTCATCATATAGTTTGACAACTTGTTACTTGGTTACCCTTACAGAGCACAAGAGTACAGTTAGTTTCAAATAAAGAAACAAAGTGTCCAGAATGCAGGTTGAGTTTGCCGGAGTAAATAATTCCAAAGACACTCAAACAATAGTAAGAACAAAATCGTAAATTCACAGCACAAGCACAAGCTGTACCACAAAGAATCTGTCTCACTTCATGGAACAAAAAAAACCAAACCAAGTGAATCAGTATTTTCACCTATCCAAAAAATTTCAAGCACTCCTTTACTGTATTTCTTAAAATCTGCACAGTTTATTGTGAAACTCCCTTTATTTTGGACAGTGTGTTAAAGGCACACATAAACAAGAGACAGACACATCAGATTTCATTGCTGAAAGAACGGCACAGCAAGGTGGACAGTTCTTAAAAAGCTATCTATTACACTATATCTATTACACTGTATCTATACACTATCTATTTTATAATGTATACACGGTATACAGTATGATATACAAATTGATGCTTCTAGTGTCACAAAGAACCTTCTGTCCTTTTCAGATCACATTCTGGTATCATATGTTACAAAGATCTCTTCAAAACAAATAATACTATTTACTTGGTTATCAGGGTTAGATGTGGAAGACTTTGACGATTCAACTACGAATTCATAAACAGAAAGATCCTAATTTTTAAAAACATAAATAAAAAAATAAAAAAGCCCACTATAGAAAAGGAAACAATCTTCTTTCACAGTACTACCAACAAGTAACTTCGCACAGGTGCATCATCTCACATTTTTGTGAGCAAGTCTCCATTTCAGAGGTATAAAATTCTCCAGAATACTTCTAACCAACTTCCTTCCTATTTCTGTGGGGCTTTTCCACTGTAACAAGGAGGTAAAGTTTTAAAGATGGAAGAACACATGCCTGCAATCTGTACTGCTGCACCATGACAACTCCAGACTCGAGGACTGGAGATGAAGGCGCTAACAGAAGGTATGAAATAGCAGACAGCTGGGACCATAACATGTATTTTTAAAAACAGTTCAGAAGTGCATTTAGACTTTTATTAAAGCTTTGGGCACTGATTTCAGAGGGGATACAACTCAAAACACAATGTTTTGACTTCACCTTCACAATCCTTACTACACAGAGTTTAACACCAGTTTGTTCTAAAACAGATCTGATCTCAGCTGAAGTTTTAACATGACTATTACCCAACCATGGAGTCAGTCACCAAAGAAGTCAAAACTCCTCCTGTGCCCCTGGCTTTATCCCTGTTCTCTCCTTAATATTGTGAAAATTGTTTTGACAGTAAGACAGACCAGGGAATTGTGTCAGATGAAAACTGAACTTAAAATCACAGAATCATTTAGGCTAGAAAAACACTTCCGAGATCATGGAGTCCAAACATTTCCCTCAGCACTGCCCAGCCCACCACTGACCCATGTCCACAAGTGCCACAGCCACTGGCTTTTAAAGCCCTCCAGGGACAGGGACTCCACCACAGCCCTGGGCAGCCTGTGCCAGGGCTGGACAACCCCCTTGGTCAAGAAATTTTTCCCAGTATCAAATCTAGACCTCTCATAGAACAACTTGAGGCCATTTCATCTTTTCCTGTCCCTTTTTACCTGAGAGCAGAGCCTGACCCCTACCTAGCTCCCTCAGCTGCTCCTGGTGCTCCAGCCCCTCAAGGTCTCTCTTGTCCTGAGGGGCCCAGAACCGTCCCCAGGACTGGAGGTACCTCAGCAGGGCCAGCACAGGGGACGAGCACTGCCCTGGAGCTGTGGCCACCCCATGGCTGGGACAGGGCAGGTGCCACTGGCCTCTTGTCCACCTGCACACATGCTGGCCCAAACCCAAGTCAATGGCCATTTCTTGTGCTATTAGAACACACCAGGAGTAAGTAGCCAGGACATGCCTTTTCAAGGGCCATATTATCTATGCACATCGAAACAACCATCTAAAATACTACGGCAGTACCCTCATCAGGCACACCCTTTCCTCATCATTGAGGAGAGAAGGTTATCATATTTCAGACACTGAATTTCAACAATTCCAGACAGCCCACTTGGATATAGCGACGCTTCTATCAAGAAGTTATTCTGATCAGAGGTAACACAGCAGCCTTCAAACAGGTATTCCCCCAACACCCCATCTATAAATGCACCACAGACAGAGCAGTCAGCAAAAACAGTCACATGAGGCACTGAGGGCTCACCCAAACTTCTGAAGAGGCCAACAGCAGATGTTTCCTTAATTTCATCCCAACAACTTCTCTCAACAACAAAACAAGACAAGACGGAGAATGTTAGTTTCCACCTGGCATTTCCCTTCTACTTTTCCTTACTCTCAGTCAAATAGGGTGAGGAAAACATAAGTATTTCAGAATTCATAAAAAATGGCTTGAAATACTGTAACAGCTTTTTAGTTATGCCACAAAAGAGAAACTGTGTTAAAAGATAATACTGGTATTTATGAATTTACTGAAAACTTCATGTTGCATAGCTGCATGTTCATGTACATAGCTGCAACAGCTTGATAGCAAAGCCAGCTCCTTTATTTCAGATGCAGCAGTAAGCATGATGCTGGATTCCATAACCACAATGCAAATGAGTAAAATAATCCTTTACACTGAGATTAAGGAAACAGCATGTATTGCAAAATACGGTCTACTACCCTGCCTGCTGCCTTCTGTGCATTCCTGCAAGTTAATCAAGGTGAAATGTGCAGCCAGTCACACCTCAAAACGGCTTTCATACAAAAATTCCACAAACTAGCACTTTGTTACAAGCTGGATTTCATTTTACTAGAAGACATAGCCCGGCTTCAAAGTCATAAAAATTTTAGATTAACACCCACATTAAAAATGCTTGGGAATATTAAAAATATACATAATTTTGTCCATCAGAGCAAAAATCTTATATAGGCTTTTGAAAGAAGACTTTGCAAAGAGCGAGGTTTAGTGGAAGTATTTAAACAATAGCTTTTACAATTTTCCACCTGAAGCTGACTCTACCTTCCCTTTAAGACAACAACAATTGTGTATAAAAACACATGTTCCAGTGCCTAAAGGGGCTCCAGGAGAGCTGGAGAGGCACTTTGGACAAGGCGCTGGAGCAACAGGACAAGGGGGAATGGCTTCCCACTGCCAGAAGACAGGGCTAGATGGGATACTGGGAAGGAATTCTTTCCTGTGGGGGTGGTGAGGCCCTGGCACAGGTTGCCCAGAGAAGCTGTGGCTGCCTCATCCCTGAAGTGTCCAAGGCCAGGCTGGATGGGGCTTAGAGCAACCTGGTTTAGTGGAAAGTGTCCCTGCCCAGAGGGGTGGAATGACATGAGCTAATTTAAGGTCCCTTCCAAACCAAGCTTTCCTATGATTCTGTACACATTTTATCTTCTTACTCCATTTACAGATATAAAGTGGACATTCATTATCATCAACAAACTTCTATGGCAACATATGTCTAAGAACATTTATAGTCTTGGTGCAAGGCAGATACTGCTTCCAACAAACCCTATCAAGTTATTTTTTTTTGGTTTTCCAGCATATTGCAGAAGACTGCAGCCTAGTTATTAATATGCTTTTCACATCACTCAATTAAGATTAGACATTCAAGTTGTGTCGTGTAGATGCCATTTTCTCTTAAGAGAAGTTCTTTACAGCTGCACAGCCCAATAAAAAAAGCTTTTTTAACACAAAACCAAAGCCATTTTAGTTTTAACATTTCTCCATGAACACAGAGGAGTTTGAAAGAACTCTGAGGAAGGAAATCAGACTGGATAATTCAAGCATTTTACATTTGAGAAATACTTTTTCCCCTGAAATTCATACTTGAAGGTCATAAGAAGTTTCATAGGTTTTTTTATTTCTTATGGATAAACTTTAGCAACCATGATTCATCAGCAGAAACACTGTTCTAAAGCATTAAGCCATAGCTGTATCTGGAATGGCATTAATTTCCCAGGCAGGATGATGTTAAGGAGCCCAGGAAATGCTGACACGCCACTGAAATTAAGGGCAGGCATGTTTCAAGGCAAAGTAAGGGATCAAACATCTCTCCAAACAAGAGTTGTGTGGTTCTCCACACTTCCCCTGCAATATTAACAAGTCACTCTACTTATATATATCAATGAAAGGTAACTGGAAATGCCTGTTAGATTCTTGACATATGTCTACAATAAGCACCAAAAACTGTGGCTTTTAGGGCAAGCACTGCTCATGGAATAAACTGGACACCCACACCTGCAGAAGCAGCCCAAGCCTACTCAAAAGTACAGGTCAGCTTGCCCCTAAGAGCTCTGCTTCAGCCACCCACTTGCTTACAGATGATTTCCGGAGTGTCTGAAGGCTCTGTACAGAAGGGACACACCAAGGACAGTTTCTACAAATCCTCAGTCTTGACTTTAATCCCTTTCATGGACATCCAGCAAAGAAGTACATTTGTGACATCTTTTGCAGTAAATTTGCATACATGCTGACTTACAGCAGGCTGGGAATGGGTAATGCTGGTAAGAAAGAGCAGCCTGTGTCTTGGGATGGTTGAAGACCTCTGCTGAATATAAATGTGTTCTGGAAACTGATATAACCATAGATAAAACAATGCAAGTTACAGGGAAAAATGAAGATGCCATTAGTGAAATCCACATCAGAAGTACAGGGCAGCAAAAGCAGCTCTAAGGAAGACCACAGTCACTGCAAATCATAACCACCAGGTCCTCAGTATTATGGAGATTTTCCTCTGGACTAACACTAGCCTGCCTTCAAAATTAGGATTTTTGCTGTTATAAAGTGCATGCAACTTTGAAGCTAATTCCTAAGCCAAATGAACACAAATACTTAAGACATTCAAAACAAAGCTTGGCCCATTTCACTGCAGCCTCTTTTTTTAGAGTACCCTAAACTACATTATCTCGTTCCTCTCCCCATCGCTGTATCTCAGCACAATCAGTTAAGTGTTAATGACTGTACATACAACAAACCTTTTAGGTACCTTAATAAGTCTCAATGGTCTGCAATAGTGACTACGAACCTATGCAGAACACAGGAATTCCATGCCGATACACGGTAACAGTGTATTAACATAGGTTATTACAAATATTTTATCGGTGTTTTTGTTATTTCATACATTCAATTTAACGGCAACCTAAGGATTATTACAGCACCAACAGCAACTTCTCAATACCTGTTCTGTCCACCATCTTAAGTTTAACCCAGATCATCATGCAGAATTTGATTTCTACATCAAAACCCTAAACTGCTGGGCATATGAAATACAATGATATTAACACAGATACAATAAAACAGTGTTTGCCAAGGAGTTTGAGGGGGACAAGTGAAAATAGGTCTCAGCATTTTCTTGTTAACAATTTAGCACTAGGCACTGCTTCACCCTGTAAATGTGAGGCAGTCATTTACACCATCCTTCCAGACTGGAAAAATAAAGCAAGAGGAGTGGAAAGTCTGGTATGAAAAAGAGATCCAATATATACAAGTATGAGACTTCAACTTCTGTACTGTGGTATCCAAATCACATTTCTCTTCTCATTTGAATAGTATGACTTCAGCACTGGGTGTGCAAGAGCAAAAAGTAAAAGTGCGTCTTACTTCCAGCATTTATAAACCTGATTATTCACTAAATCTTGTGCAATCTCTCCTTCTGCAGAGGATATATTAGCACAATTCCATCTCGTCTCAATGAGTTCTTTTCCACAATGACTATGAAACTCATCACTGGTGTCAGAAATTAATTTTGGCACAGGCACGGCATTTGCCTATAAAGAGCCTTCTTTTTTGCCCCATAAAGATGACACTAACAAATTACTTCAAAACCTGATTAAATACAAACTATGAGACTGAAGCTGTTACCTTCTAAACTACAGATCTGTTTCAAGGACTGCATGCACTCTGCATTATTTGTTTCCAATTTACAGTCAGGACACCAGCAGAAACTCAGGGGATACAAGAACACTCTCTAAGTAATAATATGTAACTGATCCTCTTATCTGCAGTATTTTGCTGAGATGCAACAAGCTTCAAGCCAAATCTTGGTGAGTTCAGAATCTGTTGGGAGCTGGAATCGTTTTCTCACAGATGGCTCTCAGAAGGAACTGTAGTTCCCCACTTCTGGGCCAATTCTGTTCAAAAATGTGTTTGTCATCTCTGGCCTCCGCACCAGACTGACGATTCTGTTCCACATCCATCTACGCCTGTGTAATTCCTTCAACGTTTACTGGGCTGCTCTGGAGTGAGGATTATGGATAAAGGTATGAGCCAGGTTTGAACACACATCTGTGAACAGCAGGTCTGGAAATGTTATCTCAAAACTAACTGTATCTCACTAGTAGGTGCAGTTGTGCTCTCCACATGTTCCCAGCTACTCCCTCATACTCAGGGAACTGGCAATCTACCGAAATCAGGAAGCACTACTAATTAATTAAGGGTTAATATGGAAAGGTAAGCCTTAGACCGGACATTTTCACCAGCATCTTGAAAAGTAGCAACTGTGGTTACAGCTACTTCCAAATCCTTTAACAAAACTGAAGATTCCCAAAAGGCATGATGTAACAGCAAGGTTTTTTGAGTGTGTTTTCTTTCAGTACAGCCTCTCAGTTACAACCCTTGGGTCGCAGCTCCACAGAACTTTTACTGTGAAGATCCAGAGGATACCAGGGATAGTCCTGACGAATATTAAAATGATCCTTTGTCCCGAGAAGAAAAAATTTCTGCTCCTGCACATTTCCCTCAAGAAACAGGATTTGAGAGAACTCAGAACTCCTGCCTTTGGTCAGTCCTTAACAAATTACTAAAGTAAATTCCACTCTCAAAATGGCCCAAGTGGCCTTTTTACAAGGCAGGTTAAGAGATGACATACTACAGGAAACTGCAGTCAACAAGAGAGCAGCAAACAATACTGCCAAAAAACCATTCAGTACCTTAATGTAGAAAGCAGCCATTTCAGATCACACCTAAAGGTCAATTCACAAAATCTGCTGGGGGTGGGGGAATCTCATCTTTGGTCAAAAGCAGGAAGAATTTGTTGTCTGAAAAAAAAATTAAACCTCAAAACCAAGTGCCTGGTATTCAAGCAGGCACATTCAAAAGCATGCTCCAATGCAAAAAAAAAAAAAAAATAAAAAAAAAGAAAAATAAAAGAAAAATAAAAATTCAGCCAAAGCCTTGCTGACATGAGGCAGACTACTACCTTCTCTTCCAAAAAATACCTAGAGCTTTCCCAAAACAGGCCATGAATTATTATCAGATGGATGTAGAACATTTAGAGAAGCTCCAGGCTAACAGATTCATCTCATAGGCACTCCAGTGTTTACAAATAAGATGAATGGGAACATCAAAAGATATGTCTTCAGACTTTTTTTTTTAACTAGTGACACCCCTTCTTTCAAGTGATGAAAGGGCAGTGCTGCAATTGGTCTGAAACACAGTTCCCTTTTCCCTCCATACTTCCTGTATTACTTCTGGCAAGCAACTGAGGTGCATAGATAATTTCAAAGGTATTTAGGTATCTAATTCCCTGAGGGATACTATCAATACTTACGGATATCTAGATAAGAGATTACAGTGCTTTGGGAAAGGCAGATCACAGCTACAGCTCAAGCACAAAGAGGAAGAGATAAAGGAAGAAGAGTCACCACTCGCACAAAGTTTACACTGGGGCTTTAACTAAGCTCTTTGAGACACCTTGGAACGAGGGCTGAGAATGAGTGATGACAGTGAGCAAGAAAACATGTAAACACAAACAAGTTTAAAGGGTAAAACAAAACCCCAACAACACAAGGTTAACTTACAAAAAAATAAGCCAACAATCTCTACACCTAAAACTGAGACAGAACACTGTTGTCCTCAGACAAAGAAACTCAGTTCTTCCCACTATATTTTTATAAGTGAGCTCCCCAGCTGCACTACCAGTGTTAGTGCTGGAAGAAGCCTCAGCATTGGAAATTCTCTGGCGATTGCAGCACATTTCCCACCCCGGGTCACACGAACACCAGCTCTTCCTCTCCACTAAAGCCCAGCTCTCTGTGGTTCCTATTTAACCGGCTTTTACCCCTTCTGTAGCAGAGGCTAGGTGGGAGGTGAGCAGGGACCGGCCTGCACACAGAATTATCACGAAGAATTCCACTTTTGCAGGTGTGGATGCTGCTGAAGCACAACCTCCTCCTTCCGAACAAAGATAACCTGCGGATTGTTCAGGAAATGGGAGGAAAAGCACAAACTATGCAGCCAGCTCTTTGTGTACACACCTTTAAAAACTGCAAGGACACACGCACACACCCACTCCGACAAATCTGCTACAGAGTCCACCAGCACAATATGAAAGATAATGAACCGAAAATTAAACAGGTCTGAAAAGCAGCACTGGGTTTCACGCTTGGCAAGCACAGCTTTCCCGGCTGGAAAGCGGAGCACGGATTTCCAGAGATTCCACAGCTATCAGCATTTTCAACAGCCCGGTGGTTCTAAACCGCCCTCCCTTCAGCTCCACGGGGCGCGGGGCCCAGCAGGAGCCGGGCGAGCCCCGGGGCCGCTCGGCAGCGCCGAGACGGCTTTAAAATGTCGGGAGGAGCGGGGAGAAGTCCCCCGTCGGCGGCAGCAGCAGCACAACCCGCACGGCGGCGGCGGAGAACCGGGCACTGACAGGGAGGGTCTCCCCGGGCAGACCCCGCCGACCGCCGAGAAGTCGGGGCGGCCCCGCTCCCTCCCTCGCTCTCACCCCGGGGACGGCGCGGGCCCCCCAGCACCGACATCCTGCCCCCGCCGCCACCTCCCTCCCTCTTTCCTCCTCACCCGCAGCTCCTCGAAATCCGCCATTTTCTACCCGCCGCCGCCGCCGGGCCCCGCCGCCACCATCATCGTGCACCCGGAGCGCGCCCGGCACGTGACGGGGAGGCGGTTCG
>VZRJ01010619.1:63754-90447 GCA_013397565.1 Ptilonorhynchus violaceus | reverse complement strand
GGCGTGGTGCTGTGCGCATGTGCAGGTGTTGGGTTGTCATGGCGGCGAGGCCGGGGCCAATCGTGATGGGCAGAGCCGGGCGTGGACCCCTCTATTGCCTCTCTGTAAATGATTCTGAAACTGCAGGCGCAGCCAAAAGGGGCAATCCATATTCCTCCCTCCTCGGCTCCTGTTTTCATTAGTCATGGTTGTACTGTCCCATCCCTGGAAGTGTTCCAGGCCAGGTTGGACTGGGCTTGAAGCAACCTGGGATAGTGGAAGAGGTTCCAAACCCCATGGCAAAGTTTTGGAACAAGATAGTCTTAAGGGCCTTTCCAGCCTAAACCATCATGTGATTCCATTATTCTATGGTTCTTGCTGGAGGAAGCCCAGAAATAGTAGGATTTTGCTAAATTTCATAACCTGTTCTTTTGCTTCCATCTGCTGGTTAAATTACACCAGAGTGAGAGAGACTGCAGGGATGCTAAAAGCCTTTCCCACAAGGCTGTTAAGAGCTGTGCATGCATACACCACTCCCTCTTGCCACTGAGAGTGAAAAGTACAGGATTCCTCACAAAAGAGGAGTTTGGGGGGGGGCTTCTGAGACTGAACTTTAGGTTATGTCAGCCTAGAATGTCCTGGGCTGGAAGATACGGAGAAGGATCATCATATAATTCCTGGCCCTGCACAGCACAGCCCCGAAACTCACACCCTGTGCCTGAGAGCGTTGCCCAAATGCTTCTGAAGCTCTGACAGCCTTGGGCCATGACCATTCCATGGGGAGCCTGTTTAGTGCCCTACCACCCTCTGGGGGAAGAACCTTTTCCTGATATCTGACCTAAACATCCCCTGACCCAGCTCTGTGTCATTCCCTTGTGTCCTCTCCGTGGTCATCAGAGAGCAGAGATCAGTGTCTGCACTTCCGTTTTGTCTCCTGAGGAAGAAATAGTAGGTTATATATATTTACCTGGGAATGAGATTCTCCAGCAGAGTCTCTTTCTGAGCCCTAAAGTGGATTCCGATGTCATCCATTGAGAATGGAACCCTGAAGTGTGGTATTGAAACAGCATTAACATGCAGGAGGAAGAGAGGAGAAAAGGGGACCTGATTTGTAACCTCGCCGGGGGAGATTTGGGTGGCCCTAGTCCCATGCATGGTGCTGGCTACTAAATGCAGAAACATTAGTGGGATTAGGACCTGGAGCTCAAGAGCTCTTCCCTGTCAGCTGTACCATAGGGTTTGGTTTGGTGTGCTTTTGGTAAGATGGCTTCTCCATAGCCATTTGGCAGGATGGATTTGAAGATAACAGCTATATTTTGGGCACAGAGAAGAGGGGGTTTTTTGTGTTTCTCAGAGGAGCAGAAGTTTGGAACCTTTTTTTTTTAATTAGTGACTTGAAGAACAACCTGAAACTGCCAAGAGGATTTTTTGATTCTTGTTCCCAGTCGTAAGTTCTATGGTGAGCTTGCTGTACGTCTTTAATTATGAAAGCTCATTGTAATCCTTGAAAAACTTTGGCAACTCTATTGTTTGCAGCAACCTTGTATAATTTGGAAGAGAGAAGAGGGCAAAGCGCCCTTTCTTTGTCCTGGGAAATTCTATTCAATGGCAGCCAAATTATACATTGTTTAAAACTCACCGGTTTCATTCTCTGCTTGTGCTTCTCAAAAAGTACGGTCAGCAAGCCAGACAACAGCTTAGCATTCAGCCTTCTAAAGAGCCTGTCAAGTCTGCAAATATCCAAAGGGCTATGGGGAAGGGAGAGCTGTGGGGTACAGGGTGGTAGAGGGAGGAGGAAAACTAGGTGAGTCCATCAAGCCTCTCTTCCTGACATATGGTGCCAGCTTGATCTTGAGGAACCCCATACTTGGCAATGTCCTGGGATCCCAAACACAAAGAGGGAAGGTGGTCTGCATGTGTATTGTGATCAGTTCTTTCCCTGTGCGATTGCAGAGCTCTCTGGTTGCCCCTTGTCTGAATTTGTGATCAGAGGTGCCTCTGAACACATCCTGACTGCCCCAGCTGGATGTACACAGTGTACGTACACTAAAGCAGTATACTTCTTATTCCCAGGCTCCCCAGGCCATGACTTACTCTTGTAATTTTTTTTTTCATCCTAACAAATGTATATTCATGCAGTATATATAGGGTCAAATCATAATGAAACATTACAGTGTTAAATTAATCTTTTAGTGGGTCCATTAATTTGATGGAATTATACAAGAGACTTGGTTGATTTATAATATAAATGAATTTTAGTAAAGGGTGTGGAAATGACTAAACAAACAATTGCACCTAAAGATGCACAACTCTATTAGAGTTTAATTTTAAATGACTTAAAGAAAGGAATATCTGCCACTCTTTTGTTAAGCTAGAAATAAGTAAAATAACACTCTAAGTGTTGTAGCTAATTAGTTAAGTGCTCAACTATTTAGTTTTAAAACAAGATCGCATTTAAGTGCCTTAAGCTTTTATTAATTTCATGGACCCCAAAATCTCCCACAGTAATTGAAAATTTAATTACATACATTTTTCTGTTCTTTTAAGAATGGAAGCTTATTAAACTTTAAACATTTAAACATCTATTGAAATACCAGTGGCTATAAACAACATGCGATTCTAAATACTAATTAAACAGGAAGGCTAAATCACTATAAAGCTAAACTGAATTTTAAGTAACTTTGCACTAGAAAGTACTCCTGTTTTTTTCATGCTATGTAAGATTTTCCATTTCCTCTCTACACAGCAGAAGCCCTGGACAGTGGTAGTATCTGCTTGTACTGTGGCAGGCACGTTTTTTGTGGCATAAATGCAGTAAGGTCAATCCCTAGAGGATGAACTGGGGTTCAGGACAGCAGGCCAGGGCTGGCAGGGAGCTGTTTTAAGGGGACAGCTAAAGCTGCTGCTGGCACCGACACAGACAGAGGTTCATCTGCCTTGTGGGAAGAGTACGTGTTAAAATAAGACTGGTGAAAGGCAGGAGGGGGATTGGTGGGATTGGTCAAGAAAGCAATGATCCACCAGCACCACTGATTCACCAGATTCATGACTTGGTAACAGTTACATTTTGAAAGATCCTTGATTTTTCTTTGTTCTGTAGAAACATCACGGAACTGGGCTACCAGACATACCTCTGTTCTGTTCTGCAGGTCCAGTCTAATGCAAGTCATTGTCAGTTGATCAACTGATTAACAGCTTAGTTAATTTTCTTTGGACACATCTGACTTCTCAAAATCAGCCATTGCTGTTTACAGTCTTCTTAACATAAGTTAAAGACAGAATTAACCTCTCAGTCTAAACTCTTTTCTGATTTTCAGATGGGGCTCTTTTTGGGTGTAAAGGTTCATTTTTCGTTCTGCTTGGTCAGCACAACCAGAAGAACGTTGCTTTGTCAGGGTTGAAGTAGGTGGCTCATACGAAGACACAATGTTATCCTACACTCAAAGCAAGTCTGTACTTAAATTATTTGAGATGCTGCCAATCACTGTATCACTATTTATACTAGAACTTAAAATGCTTTGAGGATAGAAGAAGTAACCCGGGGTATGAACAGCAGCAGATGACATGCCAGAACACAAATTCTTTCCAAGGAAAGTTCTAAGCATGGACCATGAGCCCTGTCAGTCCATCAGACAGGGGCATTTCCTCTCTTGTCCAAATATCCATGTTCATTAGATGAAACACTTCATGTGTTTGTCATCAGTGGCAGCCACTGTGTTTGCATAGTGTGTTTTAAATATTCAGAGGTAGCTGTAACCTTGCCCTTTGATATGCTGACAAACACAAGAGTGAAATCTTTCTTCAGCATAAACCATCAGGAGCAGTTGCATTTTGAAGGATGTACAGGTGGGATTCTCAGCAGGTGATGACTCCAGCTTCCTTCTTGCACTTCAGCTGTGTTTTGGAGGATTCAGATCATCCAGGAAAATGGTAAAAGGGCCACAATTCAAAATCTGTTTTCCAAGCACCAGCATCTCAAAAGATTAAGAAGGAAAAGATCCTTTCGTCTCAGGATGTGTGTGTTCTCTCTTTGCTCATGACATTTCTCAGAATTGGTTCATTTCTTGTTGCAGCACCTCCCAGGAACTAGTCTGCTTCATTCAAGAGTTACTGATCTACAAAACATTTACATAGCACTCTTTCCTCCCCAAAATGGTTCAGAAAAATTGTACCACCAGTGAAACAGTATTTTTCAGTTCCTTTTGGGCTCAGAATTACTTTCTCAAGAGGGTATCAAGGGTAGTAAAGGTAGAAAGGGGATATGATGTCTGTCCTTTTCCCCAGCCAGTTTTAGTCTTCTTCCTAGAAAACCAGAATAAAGATTCTACAATCTTATTTCGTAGTATGTGAAATGCAGATAGCACTTTCACTCCGCCGGAAACGCTAAGAGCAAACCCCAGCTCTTCCTTAGTTGTGACACTAGATGGCTCCACGACTGAAGCAAACATCCCAGGAAATACCTGCTCTACTGGGATACCTTTTCCCTGCTCTACCCAGTACTTTTTACAGGCTGGCAGATTTTGTTTTGAAATAAAACAGTAGCTGATGGTGCTGTCTCAAGTATTTAAATTAGCAGTGGAATGCCATGTGATCCCCCTTCTGCGTACAGAGCAGAAGGAGCAGGTAGGTCTAATCTGGTAAAGGAATGGAACATAAAGAGGTAAACTGGTTTTGCACCACACAAAAACACCTTTGATTTTCAGAATAAATGATTCTCTACTATCAGCAGTTGTCTATAATGATGTTTCCTTCCTAGAGACTGGAAAGAATAGAGTAATTGTCTTTCTGTATGTATATTCCTTTTGCACATCCTGTGGAATTTAAAAACATAAGCCTTGATCAGTAGTAGTTCCTTGGCATCTTTGTGTGCCAAGCACAGGCAGCGGGCAACACAAGTCCTTGATACAGATGCTGGGGCTCTGTTTGCAGCGTGAGGAGGACAGAGATCTGTGTGTTTGTCATCTGCAGGCAGCACATTTGGGCTGGGCTTTTTCTTGGGGGTGGAGGCAGGTGCTGTTCAATTGGGATAGAAGGGAGGGGAACTGGGGGTGGAAATGGGAGCCTATGTAACTTTACTGTGCAATGTGATCAGGGATGTATGTATGCTATGCAAGCAACAGAAATTGCTGCTCTTTCTCTATTCATTCAGTAAGTGCCACTCTTTCATGGTCATACTGGGTCCTCATAAGTAATCACAGAGTCATTGGAAAGACAGAATATCCCAAGCAGGAGGGGACCTGTGAGGATCATCCAACTGCCAATGCTTACAAACCTGAAAGAGAATGGAAATAATTTGCCTAAAAGTGTGCTTGGCCATACCTGCTTTCCCTGTGGTCCCAGCTTCAAGTCCCAGTGAGACCAAAGTCGACATGCTGATTTCTAGAGCTTTCATTGTAGCAACTTCTGTTCTGACCCTAAAATATCAGGGTTTCTCTGCAGACACTCAATGTATATGGCATGCCTCATCAGAAGCCTCATCAGAACAAGGCTTTATTTCAGCATCTTGCATGATTTCTGTTCCCAATGCCCCTTTTGCTCTACTTGATGTTGCACCTGATACTCCTCCAGATGTAGCTTCACTGAATGAAGACAAAGATGTTTTATGCTGCCTTGTTTTTATTGCTGAACCATTTGTGAATGACTTTGGGTTCTTCAATCTGTGCCAAGAAGTCCATGGGACTGACTCCATATTGAAATTTCGGCGTGTTGAGACCTGATTTTGGTCACTCTTGTGTCAAAATTGTTCAAGTTTGGTATTATTCCAATCCACCTAATTCTTCCAGTGTCTATGTTTTGTGTCTTGTGTTTATATATCAAGGCCTATGAAATGGGAGGTGCCAACAGGTGTTACAGCTGGACTTTGTATTAGAGTCATGCGGATCCCAGACCTGTTCTCCAGGGCCCCTTCTCCAAGCAGTCAGAGAACAGGTTTCTGGTTGCAAGGGAAGGACACAGCCAGGCTGCAGCACGAGGTTTCCTTGCACAGCCCCTGGAGACACTATGCATTGAGGTCTGCAAGAGTCGTGCCCTGGAATTCACAGCAGCCTGAACATGTTGGGATCCATAACCTTAGTAAGGGAAGTAAGTCATTTGTTCAACCTCAAAGTAATTTTCTCTTCTCTAGGAAAAGATTTCTACCCATCCAGTAGCCCTGATAATGTGTAAGAAAAATTAGATTGAAAACCACTTTCCTTGTGTTTATTAACAGTGAGTTGTTTTACAGTTCTTACATGCTGTTGTCTTAATTTGTTTGTTTCCACAGGCTACATTTAGATGCTGTTTACAGCAATAAAGAGAATATTACATTTGATCTAGGGTTCTGTCTTAATTCACAGGAGGAGATGCGAACAGAAGCTCGTCGGAAAAATCTCCTCATTCTAATTTTGCATTATTTAATGGAGGAAGGGTATGTTTTTTAAATAATAGTGCTCTACACTTGTGGGATGGTGTGTATCTGACCTGCTCTACTACATTTTTCTGTTCTCCGTTGGGTGAGTGGACAGTCTGGGCCTTTGGGTTGATGTGAGAAAGTGGTAAACTCCTATCCTGGCAGTTTGCTTGGCTAAATTGTTTTAGTTGCTGTAACAAAAATGCCCTATATAATTTAAAAATACTGTAGATCAACCAGCAAAGTTTTTTTTAAAATAGAATTTATACTTTTATAAAAGTAGAATTGTGGACAGGTTAAAGGTACCACATACTTACTAATTCCATTGTTTGCTGCCTCTCTCAAAAATCAGAGTAAGATAATGGCTCTCAGTTTTATGATCTTTGTTTTTTTTTTTTTTTTCTAAATTACCAGATATGTCGATGCTGCAAATGCTTTGGAACAAGAGACAAAGTTGGGTTTACGTGGCTTTGAAGTTTGTGACAACGTTGATCTTGAGACAATTTTGATGGAATATGAAAGCTATTATTTTGTAAAATTTCAAAAGTATCCTAAAATTACCAAAAAGGTCCTGGACACTGGTATGTGGCTCTGTTCCAAAAAGAAAGCTTTTATCTCCAAAGCCTAAAATATGTATTTGCCTGCTATGCCCTTCTCCTGTATGTCAGCATTTAATGTTCCAATCCTGACAGTTACAGATCTGTAGTTCTAGCACATCAGGCATAAGAATTGAGAGATGTGGCTTTGAGCCCTTTTCCTTCTTTCTTTATATAAAGGAACTCTAAGGTGGCATTTTTCTGTCTTTTCAAACCTGCTTGGATATTGAAAAATGTCAGCTAAGCACAAAGCATTATGGCAAAGATATATTTATCCACTTTCTTCTCATGGGGAGAGAATAGTAAGTTCTGAGGTATAAATGAATGATACAGAACAAGGCAAATCAGAATGTGATCATTCTGTTATGACCCTGAGAGCCTGAATGGTTTAGTACTTGAGCACAAAATGTAACTTGGAGAAGCCATAAGAACAACTGCACAAAGAATAAGTGATAAAGGGCTTGAAGGACGTAGGTTTGGATTAGACATTAGAAAAAATTTCTTCGTGGAAAAGATCGTCAAACCCTGGCATGGGCTGCCCAAGAGAGTGGTGGAGCACCTTCCCTCAAAGCGTTCAAAAAAAATGCAGATGTGGCACCTGGGGACGTGGGTTGGTGGTGGCCATTGCAGGGCTGGGGGACTGGTTGGACCTGATGGTCTTAGAGGTGTTTTCCAACTTAAAGTATTCTGTGATCATTTGAATGAAAAAGGTATGTACATCTAGAACCGATGGATTGGTGTTAATACAAAGAGGAAGAACAGCCTTGCGGGACAAAATGAAAAGGATTTGTTACAAATCAAGAATGAAAATGTATTACAAAGCATTTTTTCACATCACAGTCAAACTAAGCTGTAGTCAAGACTGAATGCATGATCTAAGTGAAAAAAAAAATTCCCAAAAAGCCACTCTTGGACACTTAGAAGCTCTCATTACTCATTTTTTGATCAGTAAAGCTATTTAGATGAGGAGTAGTCTGCCATTGCCTGAGATCAGAATTGTGACCATGCTGGCAGGGAGGCATCATCCTATTTCCCTTAAGCATAAGCAGCCTCTTCTCCTGCATGTAGCTTGCACCATGCCCTAAATTGTGTACATGGCCAGACTCATACATCTAAACAAATGTTTGGTGTGGTGCTCCTTCCTACTAATTCTTGGCAAGTTCTACAGAAACAACTTGGTCATTTCGATGCTGAATTCCAGTTGGAAGTGTTGTAGACATACCCACAGGATTACAGGTTTCTCCATGGGCTTCACTGCCCCTAAATACACCATATTCCCAAGCTCCTTCAGGGAAAGAGCTGTTTGGGAAGGATTATTTTATGTGAGAATTGTGAGTGGAAGAGCATTGTACAGAGAACAGTGTAAGGAGACATGTTTTGGAACAACCCAGGGTCATGCTGGTAGCATACAAACCCTTGGCTTTATAAGTTCACATCTGGGCTTTGTGAGTTTGACATTTTGTGAAAAACGCTTTTCTTTGACAGAAATTGTTTCAAATTATATAAATGCAGAAGATAACATAGTTTGATAACCACCATTGCAATGTGATATTTATTCTGGCTTGTTATGTTGAATATGATTCCTCTTAAGAGGAGTAAGGCAAATTCATATTTCCCAATTCAGCAATGAAAAAATAATTAACATTAAATAAGCATTCTGAATGATATATTAAATTATTGTACTTAATCTAATTTCTGGTAGTGTCCATTTTACCATGAACATGATACTGGTTTTAAAATGTAAGCAGAGAAACAAAAGACTGAATGAGCCTAAAATGTAACAAGTTTGAAGCAAAACCACTCTCACCAACACCAGTTTGTTTTCAATAAGTTTTTGCAAGCTTGCAGTGGTTATAATTGTGCTCTTCCTGTTTATGCATTATTATTTCCAAGGTCATTAATGTGTGCTTAAAAATATTTTTGAAGGGGGGAAAAAAATGCAAATTGCCCTTTTTTATATCGTTAATTATTTTCCATTTTAATATTTGCCACAGCAGAAAATAAACAACAGCTGAGAAGTGGGGGAAAAGCAAGAAGGTAAGAGAAATGTGTGGGGTATTTTTCTGGGCAAAAAACTTTCCTAAAAATAGGCAATAAAAGGAATATGCACTGTGGTTAAAATAATGTGATACCAGAGGAATACCAAAGCCTAGAGCCGTTCTGTTGACTGTGTGGTGCATTTTTTCTGTATGTGTTAGAGGAAACTAGAGTATTATTTCCCAAATGGAGAGGCAGACAATTTACAGAGTTTCTGCAGTGTGGATAAGGTGGGGCAGGATGTTGGAAAGAAATAAGCATTGAACTCTGCTGTGATTAAGATTGATGCCATAGCTTCATTGGGAGCAAAGTTAGCCCCAAACTGCTTTATTTGAAAGCTTTGTCTTTTAATCCTTTGGTATTCTGAAGGAAAAAAAAAGTTATGAAAGTCTTTCATTATTTTTTTTAATTTTAGGGTAGCAAGTTCTTCTCAGAATGTACCAAGGCTCAAACAACAGACAGTGCAACGACCAGTGTCAAAAACTTCACCTGGGAGTACAGCAGAGTCTAAATCATCCACCAAAGAGAGCCCCAGACAGGTTTAAACATGTTTTATCTTGGCAGCAGTACTGTTGAAATTAATGTGATTTTATTTTGGGAGTCTATAGGCAGCAAGAGGATGGGAGTAATAATGAGTAATATTGAGTAATAATTGTGCAACTAGTGGGCTTTACTGCTTATGTCACTTAAGGATTATAGATGCAAGACTTCAAGAGAATATACTTTCTGGCTGTGAGTTGGGGGCAAGTCACAGGAAAAAATTAGAGGAAAAGGAGTCATATAATCCAACCTATACTGAAAGCAATCTAAGTTTTTCCATTAATATCGGTATATTCATCCTTTAATGCAAGAAAGCAAAACAAACAAATCAAGAAGAAAGTGGTGTCAGCTGTAAGCATTTTCACAGTGCATAAGATGTTTGAGACTGGGGGATTAATTTGGCTCTGTAGTGTTCAGGTCTGAGAGTCTCATTTTGGTGAGATTGCTGTGAAATCTACTTTATTATCATCCCTTACAGAGGGTGGAGCAGGAACAGCAGGTTGGTGGGAAAGCGCTGTGTCTATTATACCTTTGTTTTGAGGGCTTGGCTATATTTCTGCACCAAGAGGAACTCATGTCTGAGCTGGTTTTACCCCTAAAAAGACCCCAAAGCATTACCTTTTGGATCTTAACTGCTGTGAAGTGAATACGTAATCCTGAAACAGCTCCGCATTTCTGAGTTGACACGCTGTGCCTTATACTTGGCCTGTCATTTCCACTGTTCGTAAGTGCTGCTTCTCGTAACTATGTAAAATGCAGTTTTCTGCTCTGTACATGAAATAACTTCGCTGCTGAGCTCCAGAGCCATGGCTTTCACTGCCCTCACCAGTCAGATGAGTTCTAACTAAAGGTAAAGTGGTGTTGGTCTGACAAATATGGGATTACTCTTGGAACTTCACCTGGGCATGTCTGAAGAGATGGGATGACACCTATAATGAATCTTCAATTCATATACTTGGCAAAACATCTGTTTTAAAATTTATTTTTCTTTAGAATAATGATGGTGCAGATACTCTGGATC
Source organism: Ptilonorhynchus violaceus (assembly GCA_013397565.1). Lineage (NCBI taxonomy): Eukaryota > Metazoa > Chordata > Aves > Passeriformes > Ptilonorhynchidae > Ptilonorhynchus > Ptilonorhynchus violaceus. Next base: position 79,886 of record VZRJ01010619.1, on the reverse strand, counting down.
AATCTGATTTTGGCTTAAACATCTCAGCAATCAGCAAAACTGGAGGAGACAGCACTCACCCAAGAAAGGTTGGTGGAAACCTGGCATGTGCTTTATCATAGAAATACGTATGTAGAAAAAACACTCAAAAAGGTTTTAAAAAACATCAAATGTTAGCTTTTTCTGTCTATTTTTATATAAAACATTCCTGTATGGTCAGCTGAAGGGTCAATTTTATGAATTGGGTAATAATTCTTTGCATAGGAGGCACTTTCTGCATTAAATACTATTTCAAACATATTCAAGGAATAGTATTTCTCTTTTTAAAACTTAGTGGTAAATAGCTAAAATTGAAGATAAATTTTGAATTCCTGGATGAGGTGATAAAAGGCTCTGCAGTTAAACTGTTGAATTCACTGAGTTGTGTGTTCTCTTCCCATTGCTACCACAGGTTTTGTGGTCAATTTTTGCCATAATTAGGACTGTACATGCAGTCAGGAAACCCATTGCTGTAACTGCAAGCAAAATTTGGTCCAATGAATTTTTAAGAGTAGAGCTACCATCATGATAAAGCCTACTGCAACATTATTTTCTCCTTTAGGGCCAAGTAATTGACTTTCACAAGATGATTCAGGATGCTGTCAGAGTGTCACCAAATGGAATTGCCTTGAACAGCCTTAATTGTGATCCAGATCCATCAGTAAGTGTTTCTATTCATATTTCCATCCAATCAATATGAACATGAGTTTTGCATAACCAGGAAGAAAATAAAATACTGCAACAATGTTTGTTTTGCTCCCAAGTGCTAAAAAAGAGCTTAGATTTCTGAGAGGTGTATTCCCTTCTGGAAGGGACAGTCATACTTGGTACTGGTCTAATTTGTTGACAGTTGTTTACCCTGAACATGGAAACAGGCAACACATAAAAATGACACCTTATGATGAAAAAAAATTGCAGATACCCACAGAACTTCTGGGGGTGTAATTCTGGTTCCTTTCAATTCAGTATGTTTTTAGCATTCGCCTCAGCTGAGACAACAACAGAATTTAGATGGTTGAGATAAATTTTCAGTAAACACTTCTTGACACAAGCCAGAACTTCTCAGACAGTGCATCGAGCTTACATGGTGCTCGTCTGTCTGGCAACTGTTACACTGGAAGAAACCATCCAAAAAGAGAATGTGACACATCAGTGACCCACAGTTACATTTTTCACTTCTCTTACTCTATGTAGGGCATGTAGTGGACTGTAAGTACAATAAGAAAGCTGCTCATTTTAATGTTGATTTAAGTTAGATTCTGTCAGAGGAAAAGATGACTTACTGCAAATATGGTTTACTTCAAAATCTTCATTATTACCCATATTTCTGCAGCTTTAAAAGTTGATATTACTACGAATTATCAGTTTTTAAAAAAATACTTAGTAGTTTGTCTAAAAAATCCTTGAAGTCTGACAAGAACTTACGTTTTTCTCTTTTAGGAACGATTATTGAAACCTCTTAGTGCTTTTATTGGCATGACTGGTGAGATGAGGGAACTTGCAATGGTTGTAAGCAGAGTAAGATCAGATCTCCATGTTGGTTGTATAGAGATGTTGGTTGTCTTTGTCATCTGGGAATGCTGTTTGTTTGTTTTTATTGCCACTGATAGTGCTCATTCATGAATGTGCAAGCTATTTTCTCTCCACATAGCTCCGAACAAGTAATTTCTTTACGTGTAATGATGTTTCTTTCTGATACACAATCAGAGGAAATAATTAAGACCATTCCTTTCTAATGGGGAACAGGTATTTTAAGCATGCTGTGGAGTTGGCTTCCCTCTTTGTTCTTAGTGCTACAAAAAAAGTGCGATACTTCACTGAAAAGAGACATTTAAATATATTAGCTAATACCAACTGTTATCCAATGCTTTATCTAACTGTGATCAGATGGTGGGAAAAAGCTTGATTCAGCCCCATGGGTGAAGTTTCCATTCGAGGCATGGGGTTGTATTCAGTGTGGATGGTGTGCCAGTATCACAGCAGCATCTCAATTCTCAATGTATCTACTAGATACCAGAATTTTTATTAAACCCTGATATTTCTGCATGGTTTAGAATCATAGAATCATTTCGGTTGAGAAGGCCCTCTAAGGTCAGCAGGTCAAACCATTCCTTCAGCACTGCCCAGGCCACCACTGACCCATGTCCGCAAGTGCCACATTCACACAGCTTTTCAACCCCTCCAGGCATGGGGACTCCACCACTGCCCTGGACAACCTGTGCCAAGNAGCCCCTTCCCCAGCTCCGTTCCCTTCCCTGGACATGCTCCAGCCCCTCAGTGTCTCTCTTGTCCTGAGGGTCCCAGAGCTGTCCCCAGCACTGGAGGTGCCTTAGCAGGGCCAGCACAGGGGACAGGCACTGCCCTGGGGCAGTGGCCACCCCATGGCTGGGACAGCCCAGGGACCCTTGGCCTACTAGTGGTCCTGTGCCTTGCTTTGAGCAGCCTGCACAATCTACACACCTTGTCTTTCCTCCCTTGGTGCAGTTCAGAGATGCTGCAACTGCAGGGTCTGCAAGCAGTGCCCTCATCCCAGCAGAGGAGCTGCATGAGCAGCATCAAAAATACACCATATCCCAGGGCGGACTTGGAGATTCTTCCAGGATGGGCAGTTTGACACCTGGAGGGGACCACAACGTTGTCAGCACCATTTCATTTCACTAGTGGCTTGAGGCGCAGTCTAGCAAACAGGCCCTGGGCTGCTGGGGGTCAGTGGCCACCACTCAGGTAGATGCTCAGCATGCATCACCTTTTGATGAGTCACTCATACAAAAGACTTCATAGCACCACAGTGTTTGGTAGTGTTGTGACTTTCTGGATATAAACACCAGAAGTGGCATCAGCTTGGATGAGCCTATTTATAATCATCTGTTTCAAAAGCCTTGAAGACTTTTGCTGACTAATTTTTTTATAGCTGTGTATGGCCCAATTTCTTGGTCCACAAGTTTTGCATTTGAAGTTTAGTAGAACTTAAGAAATTTCTAAAGAGATTTCCAGCCTTAAAGTAAGAAAATTCTCATTTGTTTCAATTCCTGGCTGGTATTTAATTTATGGCTGACCTTTAAAATAATGTTGTTCTTGCTGCTATGTTAACAAAAAAAGCAATGAGGTTGCTTTCCCTTTGTTATGGTATGTTTTTTTAATTGTGCTCCATTATGGTATGTTCCTAGTTGCTATGGCAATCAACACTGTATAAATCAATAAAAATAAATAGCATGTGATATCTATTTCATAACACAATCTAATTTAATTTGGAAACAGTTGTGGAAGTCTCTACTTAATAGCAGAAATCTGATTCATCTTAATTTGCTGTTAATAGAAAGGGAAAGTGTAATCTACTCTATATAAATAATTTTTTCTAATTGTATTAAATCAACTTTTCCCTTTGGACACAACCACATAGTTTTTCTTCAGTCTGTGTGGACTATTTTTGTTGGAGAGCAGAATTTATCCCAAATATTTGTACTGATATGATTTTTTTTGCAGAACAATTAGCCTCTGGAACGCAAAGCCACAAAATATTACTAAGGCAAATTGAAAGATTCATAGAAGGTTTGGAAAGTTTGATGAATTAAATGAAATTAATTTAGTGAGTGCTTCAGGGCATAGACTAATTACCGTCTATCTTTTGATAGATGCTTAGGGGAAAATTTTCTTCCTATTGCAGAGTTTCTCAGAGCTTTTTTTGCAGCATATAAAATCTTTCATAGTGTGGAGTAAATAGAAATTTTTCACTGTTACTTATAACATGACTGATAACATAAGTAATAGGTAATAACATAGTAATAGGTAATAACATAAGTAATAGGTGCAGCCATAAAGCTACTGAGCATAAAGTTTGAAAAAAACCAAAGTGTTTTCGCATTGCACATGATTGAGCTGTGGAACTCATGACTACAGAATAAACATGTTTAAAAAAGAGGGAAGAAAAATTCACTGAAGAATGAATGTCAAAAGGTGTTTCAACTCAAAGATTAAGATGTAATTTGAATTACTGAAGTCCTATTGAAGTCCACTGATGAGTGTAAACCTGAACCAACATGTCACTATTATTGCCTATACTTCCCTTTTTTAAACATCCAATAGTTGCCAGCAACTGGGACAAAATATTAAGGTTGGTGAACCTTCATATCACGATAGCTCTTGGTATGTTGGTTGTTTACTAACTCAAACTAAGAGAAAACAGATCTGAGGAAGATCTGCTCAGCATATGCATTTGGCAGGAATACATTAGGGAAACTGGGGCCTGGAGGGGAAGCTTGAGGGAAAATGATTGCTGTGTATGCCTCCCTCTTGGGAGGTCCCTGATACATAGGGTTAAATAATACAGCCTGTATCACTTAACAGCACTCTTATTTTATCACTGAGTCGATCCTTTTACTTTGCCAGAGGTCATTATCCCAGTGCAGAAGGAGTTTTGCTAACAAGATGTGATGTGTGTTGCAGGACATTTATCTCCATAAGCCGAACGTGAAGTGGGATGATATTATAGGACTGGATGCAGCTAAAAGGCTGGTCAAGGAAGCAGTTGTTTATCCCATAAAGGTAAGGTGCTAAATACTTTTGAGAAAACCTCTGTTGGGCTTGTTAGCTTGTTTCCGTGTAATTACAGTGATGTTTTAGAGTTCTCACTATTTCTCTGCTTTTGTAGAGAATGTTAGAACTATTCCTGTTGCTGTTTCATGTTAGAACTACTTCTGTTCCATCTGAAACGGTATATGCTTTCTCTTACATGAAAATAACCTTTCAGTATTCAAATTTTAAGTGCTAGGTCCATTTCTTTGGCACCTTTGGCAGTGTAAGAAGTGCTGGATTTGGCCTATATTAATTTCATGAAAAACGACTTAAAGAAGAGAATATCAAACCAATTGCGTTTGAAAAAAGTCACTTTAAAAAGATTTCAAATGGTAAATACAGTATTTTTCTCAGTACTCAGATCATATATATCACCTTGTTTTAGTGTGGTTTTATGCCCTTCTTCAAATTTCATATCTTTCCTGAATGTGTTAGGAGCAGTGAAGATGCGGACTACAATGCCTTGCAGTTTGTTTTAGATGAAATATTTTTAATCCCTGAATTACTTTTCTGTTTCCACAGTACCCAGAGCTGTTTACTGGCATTCTGTCCCCTTGGAAAGGATTATTGCTATATGGACCACCAGGTATGGAGAGATTTATACCACATCTCTGTGTTTGTCACGGCTTCTCGTTTTGTCTTGTGGATAAATCATCAGTGCTAATTAGATCAGATTGTTAAAAAAGAACATGTTCTGTACATAAATTAAAAGGAGAGAATGTTGGATGGTTATGTCCATCTCTGACACTCAAACCTGGCCTTTCTCGTGAGGCTTGGCTATTTTTATACCCGAATCTTCCAGAGACAGTACTTACACAAAAATTCAGGGGAGTGAAAACTCATATCTCGGTTTTTACTCAGTTTGGACCATTTTAATCAAGTCTGGCATGAACCTGATCCTATGATTTGTGAATAAATCTGCCATGGACTCACTTCCTTAGTGAAAAATGTCCTTCTTTTCTTCTGCTTTTAGGGGTTGTTTTGAGAATGGGGTGGAAGCTTTGCCTTTTGCTGTGCCAGCTGGGTGTTTTCCTTATCAGCACAGCTTCTCTGCTCCCTCTGCTCCACTTTGTTACGTGGGTGTGGCTGGACAGGGATAGAGGGCACAAGAACCACCTCAGTCAGATCGCCAAGGCTGTCTCCACACTGAACTCCCGTTGTTCCTGTGAATGTGTAGATGTACTTGCCACAGAAGGCATCTGGCCATTTCAGTATGCACTACTTCAGGATTTGGAGAATGCATTTGCAGTGCTGGATTACCTGAGTTTCTCTAGACAATCCTGGGAGGGCCACAAAATATTCTGAGGGCTGGAGGCCCTCTGCTCTTGGAGACAGGCTGGGAGAGCCTGGAGAAGAGAAGGCTCCAGGGAGATCTTCAAGCCCCAAGGGGCTCCAGGAGAGCTGGAGAGGGACTTTGAACAAGGGACGGAGTGACAGGACAAGGGTGAATGGCTTCCCACTGCCAGAGGGCAGGGTTAGATGGGATATTGGGAAGAAATTGTTCTCCATGGGGGTGGTGAGGCCCTGGCATAGGTTTCCCAGAGAAGCTGTGGCTGCCCCACCCCTGCAAGTGTCCAAGGCCAGGTTGGACAAAGCTTGGAGCAACCTGGTCTAGTGTAAGGTGTCCCTGCCCATGGCAGGGCGTTGGACTCAATGGTATTGAAAGGTCCCTTTCAACCCAAACCATTCTATGAGTTTTTTACTGGTTTTACCTGACTGGTAGTAGAATGAGGGGGATTTATTAAAATATTTGCATTTTATTCCTTTGGAGACTTGATTTCTCAAACACTGTTGTTCATAGGTACTGGAAAGACTTTGCTTGCTAAGGCTGTTGCCACAGAATGCAATACAACTTTTTTCAATATATCAGCATCCACCATTGTCAGCAAATGGAGGGGTGATTCAGAAAAACTTGTCCGGGTAAGAATTATTCTCTCATTCATTATACTTGAAGAAACATCATGTTCCCACTTAAACAACTGGGGTTCAGCACAGAATTGGAAAGCAAGTGTTCCTCTGATACTCATAATCTTTCTTGATTTAGACAAAACATTACTTTGTTTATACCTAGTTCTTCAGGCAGGAAAAACATCACATCTGCAGAAGTCTCATAATGAATTCTTAGTTCTGTAATGTAAAATGAAGCAGATGTTCTGAACGCAGAAAAGATCCTTGACTCACTCAATAGAAGACAGACAATCAGAGTTCCAAACTGAAGTAGTGTGTGCTTAGTGACCCTTTCAGAGCACTTCACATCCATTTTGCAGGGGCTGGCTCCTAGGCTCCCTACAAAATGTTGTTTATATTCCCAAATTCCCTGTTGTCCTTAGTCTTCATGGCACAAAATGGGCAAAGAATTCCCTTGTCACAAAGATCTTACAGTCAAATGCAGATGTAGCATTGTTTTAAGGAAGGTAGTTTGATGGCAAATGGGTAAATGCATTTTTGTATATAGACTAGCAAGAAGTGTGCATGGCTCAGCTGTGGTACAAAAAAATGCAGGGGTTCAGGTGTAGCATCCTTGCCCATCTGAATCTCTTCATAACATCCACCAGCTCGATGGAAATCCACAAGCTCTTAGCCTTCTTTGCACTCATCTCTTGGGCTGCACTTCAGGTAGATGCAGAGCTCTTGGAAATTAATAACCATAGCAAACTGTACTCTGCAAATGGCATTCCAGGCATTGTTAATCTCTCTTGAAATGTAGGCAATGCCTGGAGCATACTTACTCATCGTGCCTCCTTTGTCCTTTAAAATGGCATATTTTTCTTCTGACATTACCCTCCTCGGTTACTGATCCTCTTGACATCTGTCTCAGTAGCTTCCTGCAATTTTCTGTTCTGGCAGGAGTATGTATGGGACAGTCTGTTTTCTGCCACCATCATCCAGAAGGCTTTTGTGAACATGCTGCAGCGTTTGCATTGATATTGAATTTGTGGCATTTTATCCTTAATTGATTTTTTTGCAGAATCAAAAACCAAAATAAGATTGTGAATTGGGAGAGCTCTAAGAAAAGTGTTGTGTGAATTTATATCCTAAAATCATATAAGGTTGGCAAAGAAGTTTTCTGAAGTTGGGGGAAGTATAGGTGGGTTTTGTGGTCATTTGGAGGCATGTCCACTCATCCTGTTTTTCTCAGTTCTACACTGTATTTCTGTGATTTTATATATTATGTATTATATGACTAGTAAAACTGTATACTAGTCATGGTCTACTTGTTACTTTGGGCAAATAATTTAAACCCTGTGTTTCATATTCAATGTGATAAAAGAATATATATATTTTAATTTTTTTTTTAATTGTTCAGATTAAAAAGTGCTGGATTATTGTTAGTGATACTTATCTAAAAACTTAAAGAACACATTACTCTAGAAGAACTGACAGTATGTTCTTACTCCTAACACAGGCCTCTCCATGTTTATGGAAAATGAGATGAAACTTCGTTCTCCAAAAGGCAGATCCACATATTTTGTTTCCAGCTTAATAGTCCATTTTTTAAAATCTTGATTGTTCAAGAAATTTATGTTTGTTTTGATCAGGAAGAAAAAAAAGTGCTCGATTCTTATCAAAAGAATCAGTGCATTTTCTTTCATTATGGTGCAGCTGACCTGTAATTTTTTTTCCTCAAATCCTTATTTAAAATAAAAGTACAAATGGAACAACAACAAAAGGCGGATGTTTAATCTCCTATAACAATTTAGGAGTTCCCAGAATCCTCTGATGGATCATTTTCTTCTATCCCATTACTCTGAGGGTACTCTGATAGGATTTAGCCAGAAAGATTTACACATAAAGACAGGATTACAAGGCTGTGTTCTTTATATCTCCTTTACAAACCTCTCAGAATTTGAGAGGATTCAGGGACCCTCAGCCTACCCAGAGCTTTTTCCCTGCAGATACCCCTCGGGATGTGAGTGCTGTTAATTTATCTTCCATGCCAGTGCCCTTTAATGCCTTCTTGTGTTAGTTTATCTTTCACACTTATTCTTCTCTCTAAACAGGTGTTGTTTGAGCTCGCCCGGTACCATGCTCCTTCCACAATTTTCTTGGATGAGCTGGAGTCAGTTATGAGTCAAAGAGGCACTGCTCCTGGGTAACTGGTGGGACCGCTTTGGGGTTTGAAAGACAGAGGTGTAGTGGTTGTTTCAGTCGCAGGAGAGAAGCAAGAGTGAAAGAGGTTGTGTGAGGATTAGCAAGGGGCTACAGGGGCAGCAAGACTGTGAGAAGGAGGGAGGTGCAAGAGAGTGTAACCAGTGGTGCTGTACTTTAAAATAAGGGATTTGAAATGGAAATAAAGACAGTGGTGGGGGAAACAACAGTTGAGTTGTTAGAGGTAAGTAAGAAGCCACTTATTTTGTCGCACTTTGAACAGCGTTAGGCATAGCAAAGTAATAGGGAGTGTACACAGTGGAATGGTATTTTCTTTAATGACACAGATTTTCGTGGCATTGTCAGGACTTCCAGTTGCAGGAATGGGAGGATGTTATTAGTTTCATCCAAGGTATGGACAGTTTATAGTTAAACACAGATTGAAAAGGTTAGGAATGGGAAAGAAGCAGGAGAAATATAAAAATATTGTAACCACTAGGAATCCATTACAGTGGGTTTTATGTATGGTAAATAATATGCTCACTTTTTTTATATTATATGTTTATATTATATGCTTACTGTTTATAAATAGAATATGGCCTATTGTAAAGGTACTACCTATAGTCATTCTCAGTTAATATATGCAAATTATGAGCCAAATTTGGCCTTCATATATACTTTTAAAAGCTTTCATTAACATCATTGGGTTATATATTTTAATAAGGATTTTTATCCTAGATGATGTACTTATTTTTACATATCCTTATTAAATACTGACTTGGCATTGATGTGTGAATGCCTTTGCAGAAATAAGTCATCAAACCTGAACTGCAGCCCTTACCATCTAAGGTCCTGATGTTTTCCCTGGGCTTGATCCAGGAGTTTCCAAGAGCTTCACATCTGGAACCAAGAGTTCCAGCTGGTTTTCTGCAAAGCTGATTGCCTGTATCAGGGCCAGAATTCTTGGCACTTTGCTTAAGTTCTCCTTTTTTGAAGAAGCATCCTTTCTGTGTGGTCTCTGCCCCATTTCTAAATTCATATCAGTATGGCATATTTTTGTGTTTGCTTTTGATAAAACATTTTGCAAAATGTTGAATTCAGTAGTACGTTTATCTTCTTGTGGCTACTTAAAATTCACTCACAGAAAAATGCTACCTTGAAGAGGCAGATGTACCAGTTATTTAATGGCAACTATCACATTATAAAAATTCCCTTCTGTAGATCAATCAATCAATTGGAGCCTTAGCTCTTTTTCAGTAAACATCAGTGTTGTGTGGAGATTAATATGAAGAAAAAAATATTTTCTTTGGCTTCAATAATAGTGAATTCTCCTCACTTTAATGCACTGAAAAGAGTCCATTTAAGTAATCATTAGAAAGCTTGATTTTAATGCTTAGATGTTAGCTAATGGAGCTTAATCATGCTTTGAACTGGGGCAAAACTGTGACAAGGGCTCAGTTGCTGTGAATGACACTGTATAAATAAAGATGATTACTTTAATGCACTGAGCAAATAATACTTCTCTGAATCTTGGTAGTGGTGAACATGAAGGAAGTCGGCGGATGAAAACAGAATTACTGGTGCAGATGGATGGCTTGGCCCGATCTGATGATCTTGTATTTGTTTTAGCAGCTTCCAATCTGCCATGGTAAGAGATCCACAGAGTACATTTTGAATACATTTTCATGAGCTTCTAAGCACAGATAAAGATTTTATTTAGACTTCTGCAGAAAAAGCCTTGATATTTGGTTAAAGCATTTAAAGATTAATTTGGAGCTTTTACTTTTAAACTCTTCAATTCTTGCTATTTGTGTCACATGAGAATAATCCATAATAAAGTCAACATATGCTGGTTGTACCAGCTGCTAATATTTAAAATGGAGTATTTGACTTTAAAGGCAAGTTATTTACTATGTTTAAGCTAAGAAGGGTTTTCAGCCTGNCTTTAATGCACTGAAAAGAGTCCATTTAAGTAATCATTAGAAAGCTTGATTTTAATGCTTAGATGTTAGCTAATGGAGCTTAATCATGCTTTGAACTGGGGCAAAACTGTGACAAGGGCTCAGTTGCTGTGAATGACACTGTATAAATAAAGATGATTACTTTAATGCACTGAGCAAATAATACTTCTCTGAATCTTGGTAGTGGTGAACATGAAGGAAGTCGGCGGATGAAAACAGAATTACTGGTGCAGATGGATGGCTTGGCCCGATCTGATGATCTTGTATTTGTTTTAGCAGCTTCCAATCTGCCATGGTAAAAGATCCAGAGAGTACATTTTGAATACATTTGCATGAACTTCTAAGCACAGATAAAGATTTTATTTAGACTTCTGCAGAAAAAGCCTTGATATTTGGTTAAAGCATTTAAAGATTAATTTGGAGCTTTTACTTTTAAACTCTTCAATTCTTGCTATTTGTGTCACATGAGAATAATCCATAATAAAGTCAACATATGCTGGTTGTACCAGCTGCTAATATTTAAAATGGAGTATTTGACTTTAAAGGCAAGTTATTTACTATGTTTAAGCTAAGAAGGGTTTTCAGCCTGGAACTGTAAGGTGCTTAAAACATCTGGTGCTTAGAAGGATACTCCATAAATAGGAATGTTGGATTTTATTGGTATCAAATGTGACTTTGAAAAGTTGAGGGACAAAATTCTTCAGTTTCTTTAACACAATTTAATATAGATGAGTAAACAATTTAAGATGGGAACTGGGGAATTTCATCACATTGGTTCTCAAACTAGGCTGGACATGTGTTGGGAACAAGACAGGCAATGAGAGGATGAGGATGAGGAAGGGAGGTAACAACTGTGGATGCTCAGGAGAGGAGTTGTTGATCCTCATAGCACTGAGGCCTTTCTGGATCCCCCTGTCCCCAAAGGCACATGGACCTAAGTGGGTCTATTCCCCTTTCACATGTAGAGGAGCACAGGGTAGGAGTCAGAAAAGAATACAGCAGGCCTGGTTCCAGGCAACCTCAAGCCATGGTCTGGGAGTCGTTTGGTGGAGGCCAGTGGGAGGTGTTCCCTGGAATGACCTTGTGTGAGCAGCAGAGCAGCAGCATTTCAAGTGGCAATACTTGATATTTGGCATAAAGCTGCTTTGTTCATCGAGGTGACACTTGCCCGGCTCGGCAGTGTGACAGGCACAGAGCAGGGCACCCACAGCCAGCTGAGAGCCAGAGAGGGCTCTGCACCCACAAACCACAGGTTCCATTCATGGATTGTTTTTTATGATTAGTGATTTTTGGCCGAATCTTACAAAGTTGCCGTAGGGAGAAATGTTGGGAAAGCCTCTCTGTGTGACTGGAGGGCTCTGGGCTGTAATCAGCAGGGTGCTGGGAGTGTCTGAGTCTGAATGACACAGGGTGTGTATCCACAGCTGCTTCCTTTTAAGTTCTTATTAAAAAGCCCCAACTCCTAGTGCATATTTTGTTTTGAACATACAGATGCACATCTTGGTTGTGCATGTCATACATGTACAATGTTCTCTTACAAAGTCTGTGGTAGTGTTGTGTTCCTCTTGTCAGCTGATCCCTTTTTTTGGCAGGCCTGGCTGAAAGGTCCAGGAAACAGGCAAAGAGAATTAAACAGCAGAAGTGGAGGTTTTGCTGAAAATTGAGGCTCAAAGGTAGTATTTGCAGTCAGTCCCATGTGGCAGGAAACCCTGGTTTGTCTTGTGCGGGGCTTTCAGGCTCTTTAACTAGGAGAATGGCTGTGTGAACACCTAAAATTTGTGTAGAAATTTGTTGTACTGGTTAGGCTGGTCCCTACCCTGGCCCAGAAGCGTAAGTACAGAGCCACCATGGGCTTTGGGATTTAGTGACTTGGACAAACTCATTAATTTAAATCAGTGCAAAATCCATCCCCTTTTGTGTTACACTATCTACATGAAAGGAAATGTGCAGAATTCAATTTAATTATGTTCCAGTCATGTAATAAAATGCTGAAAAAACTCCTGCTCTGTGTGTGGGTAGTTAAGTTTGAAAGAGAATTAATACACTATTATTATATTTGTCTCTATGGTTTGTTAGTAATACTCTATAAATGTTTATGTTGTTTCAGCATCGCTGCCCTTTTAGAAGAAGAAGCTCTGAGCAGTGCATTGCACCTTTCCATGGTCTCTTAAGTTATCCTGTGAGATAATTACCCATGCACAGAGATTCCTGCTTGTGTTTTGTTACCCTGTGTCTGCCTCACACAATCAATACTCTTTCTGGGAGGTTATGTAAAATACACAGAATCCAGTTTTGAGTATTTTACATATTTTACATATTTTACATTTTACATTCTATCCTGGACAACCTGCCCTGAAAGAAAGCTGTCAGTCTGTGTTGGGACAAGGGTGGCAGCTGTGTTGTTGTGAGAAGCCAGCACTCACTTCTGCAAGTTTTATACCTGAGACCTTGGAACTTCCTTTTGGACTTTCTCTCTTGTGGGCAGGTTGCATTTTGCTCTTTTTTAAGCAAACCCAACCCATGAGTGTAGTGACCAGGGTGTCTGGCAGAAATGTGCCTAGCAGAGACAAAGTGCTTAAAGAAGTGGCTGAGCAAATGCTCAGAAAGCTGTTTTAGGGGGATGGAAAGTCTGGTGAAAGCCTGAGCTTTCACATCATTGGGGTTCACCAGCCTCAAGGAATTTGGGATTATTTACCTCCAGAGAGGTCAACAGGTTTTGAACATCTTTTAGGATCCCAACTGTATATTTACAGATTATTTTTATGAGTATTAGCTGACACTTAGTCCCACGATCAGACGCAGACTTCCTCTCCACAGGAATATTTCATAACAAAGTTTCAAAATACCTACTGCTACCTAAGTTTGCACAGCACAGCCCTGTGTTCTTGCAAACATTTGGTGTTAAGCTGGATTTCAAGAGATTTGTTTAACATGGATATTTATTGATCATGGAAAAAAATTAGTACCAAGCTGCTTTTAGATGAATGAAAAGAAGCCTAAACAAAGCTCTTTACACTGTCCTAAGCTGCACTGCAGCTATTGATCTTCCTCTTCAGCCTGTGCTTGCTGCCCAGCCCTGCTTTCTGCTGCTCATCAGCAAAGCATTTCTATTGACAAGTTACATGCTGAAATTATTCAATGTAATTAAATAAAATAAATTTGTTAGCCTTGTTAGTGAAGGAATAAACAGATCCTTAACCACATAGTGAATGTTTCATAATGTATTAGCACATTTAATTCAGCTTTCATTGCAGTGCTGCTTTCTTCTCATCCTCACCGTCAGTGTGGGTGAAGTTTTGGTGTGGGCTGATAGACTCTTACTTTCCAACCCAAACCATTCTGTCATTCTGTGATGCCTCCTAATGTTAATTTCAAAAAGTCATCCATCTTATGGGTCCTTTAGAGCTTTGTTTATCTTCTCATGAGCATCTCTCAGTACTTCCATTTACTGTTGTTTCAGAGAATATTTAGGTTGGCTCAGTGCTTCATATTTTGCTCTGGTTAATGTCACTTGACCTTGCATTTGATCACTGACAAAACAATTCAGCAAACAACCTAAACACTTGAGATAACAAAAACATTGTTTCTTTATTTCCCTCTTCAGCCAACAGGTCACTGTAACCTTCTGGATAAATAGAATCACAGAATCACAGAATGGTTTGGATTGGCAGGGACTTTAGAGCACATCTAGTTCCAAATGCCTGCCACAGGCACAGACACCTTTCCCTAGACCGGGTTGTTCAAGCAACCTGGCCTTAAACAACTCAGGTATGGGGCAGCCACAGATTCTCTGGGCAAAACAGGGCTACTTCTGTTGGAGACTTCTTTACAGAACATGGCTAGGGGGCTCATGAAACTGTGATCTTGGGGGGACCTGAAGCAGGAGTGATGGAAAATGTCATCCATAATTTGGAGGATTTTCAGAGTATTTGCAGAGAGTGACTGTGATTGTTGTTTGCCTGCAATTTGCAGAGAGTATCTGTGTGGGCACCTCTAAAATCCTGAGAACTTTTGCCCTCTTTACACGCAGGATGTTAATATGGTTATTAATATGCGTAAATAACAGCAAAGGGTTGTCGACCAGAGTAATTATTTCCAGCCAAGCAAGGCAATTTTAAGAAGTTGAGCTGAAAAATACACTTGGAAGGTGAAAGGAGACTAACATGGTTCTTTGTCTGTTTTGGGTGAGGCCCTTTGCGAGAGGCGTTGCGCTGAACATTGGACAGCATCTGAAACAGCCTAAAAATATCAATAATATACTGACAGCTGTTGATTAACAAATTTGGGTATTTACTTCTGAGGCCCTGATTGGAAGCACGAGGTGGATCTGAGTGAATTCCTGTTTTCCTCTGGGTTCCTGTTTTTCTGATCTGTGTTCATTGCCCTTGGGTGAGCGCACGTGGAACAAGGTCTCCCAAACAGAGACGTCATTTCTGGGGAGAGGGACACTTCTGTTCCTGCTGAGCCAGGCATGCTGAGGTCTGGCAGGCACCTCTGTGGGGATTTGGGAGCCCATTTTTGGGTTTCTTTACCACATGCTATGCCACAGAAAACATCTGTTATTAAAAAAATAAGGACAAGTTACCGAAGGTGACAGAAATAAGCTCTGGTGTTGTGCTGCAGATCCATCTTGAGCTGGCTTTGAGCTCTGTAAACAAAAGGGTGCTTCATGCAAGAAACTCCATTCACTTTGCTGGGGAAAATATTTCACCCAGGGAATCAGAAAAGATAGAGGCAGATTTATTTAAGTTTATCCACAGTCCCAGGTTGCAGACACAACCCTCCAGCACCTGATTCCTCGTGCTCAGCCAACATGGGTGGAAATGGTGCTTAGGACTCCTGTTCTTCTGTCTGCACAAGACACATTGAAGTGGGCTTCCCCTAGATGAGAGTTTCTTGGCAGGTATGAGGACTGAATTATATTTTAAACCAGAATAATGAGTCTCTGATTGAATGGGGCCAGTAGAGAAAGATTGGTACAGGACCTTTCTCTTATCTTTTTTTTAGGTAAAATGTTGTAACCAGTATTGATGTTGACAGAATCACATTTTTTAGCTCACTGACAGCCTGTTCCAGCTGTATCCAGCCTGTTCACCCTTCACATGATCCTTTTTCTAAGGATAATGTCCTTTGTGGCTGTATTATTTATAATTTGTATTGCAGGAGCAGTCTCAGTTCGACATCCTGTTTTGCCATAATGCATGTCCTCACATCCAAGACCTTCAGTCTGGATTTTATACCTACTGAGCATCCCTTACTAAGTAGCAATTAATTAGTCCTGACAGTGCCCCAGACAGGCAATTTGTAGTGACTCCTTAATAGCAGAGGGGGAAAGGGAGAGGCTGTTGCTGAGGAGACATGCTGCAGATGAGTACCAGAGCGAGAGATGGAAGCTGCATGTTCTGATTGTTATTGCTACGCCTCAGTGTCACAAGCTGGCATGCTGGACAGAAATACACTGGATAATTAACCCTTTTTTTTTTTTTTTTGGC
>VZRJ01010619.1:47325-63732 GCA_013397565.1 Ptilonorhynchus violaceus | reverse complement strand
CTGCAGCAAGGACCTTACTGTCAAAGCCACGTCTCCACAGCGAGATGCGCTGAGACGCTCCCTGTCCTCCTTTGCTTGCAGGGAGTTGGACTCTGCCATGCTGCGGCGGCTGGAGAAGAGGATTCTGGTTGGCCTCCCAAGTGAAGAGGCACGGCGGGTGATGATCCAGCACTGGCTGCCCCCTCTGAGCAACAGCGGAGAGGTGAAGCTGAGGACGGATCTGGATTACAGCCTGCTGAGCCAGGTGGGAAGCACTGCGGCAGGGACAGCGCCCGCTCGGTGCTGGAGGCATTTCTGGGCCAGAACTGGGAATGAGGGCTGGGAACAGCACCTCAGTGTGCAGCGACTGCGACATACAGAGCTGGGCAAGCACCTCATCTCAGTCAGAGGGAGACCAGCGGGACATGGGGCTGAGCATGTCACAGGCACATGGAAATCACCAGCTTCACGCAGCTCTGCCTGCAAAATGGTGTATTGTGGTCCTCTGCTGGGCTAGCTTTTCAGCCTTAAATACAGGGAGACTTCGAGCAACAGCAGATTTTATCACTGTTCTCACCAAGCTGGGAGCACTTCCAATTCATCAGGGTAATGAACAGTTAATTGTGTGGGGAAGGTTTGTCACAGCTCCACTGCTTCGGGAGAACAGAGCTAGAGATTCACTGGATACCCAGGCTTCCTTCGTTTACCCTTTTGTCACATCCTGAATTCTTTGAAAATAGAATCCTAGCATTCTAGAATGGTTTGGGTTGCAAGGGACTTTAAAGATCATCTTGTTCCAACCTCCAGCCACAGGCAGGGACACCTTCAATTAGCCCAGGCTGCTAAGGGCCCCAGCCCCTAAATCTGTTAGTTTACCCAGCTAACCCCTTTAATGTCTGTTCACAGAGACAATACTGCTCAGTTCTGGGTTCATAAATGTTAATAAGGAAATACAGTTATTTTATTAACAGGAAAGCTGAGGATAGACTCAGAAAGGCAGGTTTTACTTGGCCTACAGAAAACTGCCATTTAGAAAGAAAATTCCCAGCATTTTCCTTGGTCCTACAAGGTATTGTGAACATTCAGAATAACAACAAGCAACATAATTTTGAGGGCAGGGTACACAAAAAAAATATATTTATGTGTGTGTCTGTGTGTATATATATACAAATGTATATTTAAGAAAGCAGTCGACTTCACAAATATTTTCTATAAATACATATACAATATGTATGCCTGTAAATGCCATTCCTGTTTGATTTGTGAGCTGTAATATATCATTCTGATCCCACCACAGGAAACAGATGGATACTCTGGCTCAGACATAAAACTCGTGTGCAAGGAGGCAGCCATGAGACCAGTGAGGAAAATTTTCGATGCTCTTGAAAATCACCAGCCAGGTACCTCAGCTCTGAGCAGAGAATCGGGCCTGGGAAATGCTGATCTCCTGCTGTAACTCTGGGAACGATCATTTTAACTCCAGCAGGTGGAGCTCTGATCTCTGCCTGGAAGTTTTAAACTCTACAGTTCCAAACCATCTAAATTCTTGAAAATAGGGGCTTCTTTTAAAGCTGTCAGTATCTGTGCTCTCTGCATAAATACAATTTTTAATTTATCTCACTACATTTATTCTGGTTTTTTCCTATATCAAGTGTTGCATTAGGCAGGGACTTAATGTCTTTTGGTAACAGTATTTATTCAATTTTCTTCTCTTTAGGTAACAGTAATTTGCCCATGATCCAACTGGACACAATCACAACTGCCGATTTCCTGGATGTGATCACTCACACCAAGCCATCAGCAAAGAATCTAAGCCAGAAGTACACAGCTTGGCAGAGAGAATTTGAGTCAGTTTGACAGAAAAAACCCAAAAATTGAAAATTTCCAAGGCTTTTGCTATGCAAAGTGGCCTCCAAAGGACCAAATGGTGTTTCAAGAGAATGCAGTGACAAGTGTCAAAATTTAAGGGTGGGTGAAGGGGTCGTAGTTATTCTTTATTAACCATTTTAATGACCATTGAAAAACCATTCTTCATGGAATTAATGTAATGGCAATACCTATGCAACAAAGCCTCCAGCCTTAATTTTATGGATAAAGACTTAAAAGATTGATTGATTCTCAGTCTTTATTCATGACAGCTGCACACAGGTTTGGGGTAGAACTGAAGCAAAGTTTAAGAGCAGTTGGACAATTTGTGTAATTCCCCCTTTCTGAGATTCACTAGAGCATCAAAGTCAGCATAGCTTTACCAGCAGAGACCTGCATCCTTCTTAAACACAAAACAGGAGTTTTCAGTGAAATTCAGGACCTTAGCAGGGCCATGTGAGTTTGGTTAGTTTGTTTTCAGCTGAGTTCAAAGCCTTGAATTGTGCTACTTTCCTGTTGGTTTGGGGTATTTCCAAGGTGGAAAAGGCAAGGAATTAGAGAAAAACTGTAGGAAATCAGTACATTTAGATAATTAACTAGAAACTGTATTGGGGGTTACCCACTGGTTTGCAGCCAGCCCTGAAAGAGAATCATAGAATCCCAGAACGGATAAGGATGGAAGGGACCACAGTGCGTGCTCTGGTCCCAACTCCCTGCTCCAGCAGGACCATCCCAGAGCACACTGCGCAGGATTGTGTCCAGAAGGGTCTGGAATATCCCCAGAGAGGGAGACTCCACAGCTTCTCTGGTCTCTGTACAGGGTTCAGCCACTGCCCAGGGAAGAAGTTCTGCCTCATGTCCAGATGGAACTTCCTGGGCATCAGTTCCTGCCCATTCCTCTGGTGCCATTGCTGGGCCCCATGGAGCAGAGCCTGGGCCCTGCTCTGAGCCCTCCCTGCAGACAGGGACAGACAGGGATGAGGGCCCCTCTCATGCCCCTGAACAACCCCAGCTCCCTCAGCCTGTTCTCATCAGGGAGATGCTCCAGTCCCTTCCTCACCTGCGTCACCCTCCACCGGACCCAGTGGATTCTGCAGTGAGCTTTGCAGTACAGGGATAAACACCAGCCATGCTGGAGACTGCCCTGCCTACACACGTGGCCAGGTGAGCAGTCAGCACTGCCTGTGTCCCGCACTCTTCTCATCAGAAATTCCAGCGAGTCCTTTTCCTAGGCTCCAGGTCTCATCACTGCCCTCTCTTACTCTCCCTCTTGCTTGGCAAGACACTTCCCCTCTTTGCAGTTCTCCCAGTGTTTTCCTTGGGCCTGTGTGCCTCTGCATTCAAAGTGCTAGGGCTGTGCATGTTTTCCAGCACATTCCAGGTCCTGTGAGGCAGTGGCAGTTCCTTTTAGTTCCAGTATCAGTCACACGTCATCAGAAGTCTCCACGGGAAATGTCTTCACAGGATTTTGCTGATAGATCTCCCACCTCCTGAACCTGACTCTGGCCCCTGGCCACGGACCTCCCTTACATCCTTCCAAACAGAAACCAACAGGTTCAGAACTGCTGGCACAAAAACTAAATGTGTGAATTTGTCCAGAACTGAAGGTGGCAGCGTACAGGCCCACTAGCTAAAGATGGCTTCTGTTCCTGAGGGGTCTCTTCTCCCAGGTAACAAGTGACATGATGAGAGGAAACAACCTCAAGTTGCATCAGGGGAGGTTCAGGTTGGATATTTGGAATTATTTCTTCCTGGAAAAGATTGTCCAGCCCTGGCACAGACTGCCCAGGGCAGTGGTGGAGTCCTCATCCCTGGAGGGCTTTAAAAGTCATGTGGATGTAGCACTTGGGGACATGGGTCAGTGCTTGGCAGTGCTGGGGAATGGTTGGACTCCATGATCTCAGAGAGCTTTTCCAACCTAAATGATTCTGTGATTCTTGTGTTTCTACTGCAAAATCTCCTCCATCCACATGTTCTGTTTCTGACAGAGACCAAATCTGAATGTAGTAACCACCCACCAAGAGAGGCTGCAGAGAGACACTGTCACATGTGAGGAAATTCATTCATCACAATGGTTTTGTTTAACAAGAATGAGCATGGCTCATTAACACAAAACTGTATTTTCAATAAGGTTAATACTCCAGTAATGCATAATTACAACCTAATAATTTAACACACAGGAGCACTGTAAAACAACTGTAAAGGACTTTGATTATTACAGTTTGCAAATGGACCAGAAAAGCCATTTACCATCATTACAAAGTTGGTTCGTACTGGGGATGTAGTGCATAGGAAAAGCATTGCACGCTACAGAATTAAATTTCATTTTACAGCTCTGCTAACCAACTGTAAAAACTGGAATCTGTCCCCATGGCTTGTGAAGGATTTTTTCCATAACATTAAGAAGAAACAAAAAAATCCCCAACAACAGTGAAATTTTGCAACTGTAGCATTAATAGGACCCTGCTGAAGCCTAGTTTTAAAAAGTCAGAGTCTCTGAGGCATTTAATACCAGGGTTTTGTTTCTGTCTCATTCTTTTTAATAACAGCATCTAATTAAAACATCTGTAAAATGCTGACAGTTTTTAATTTTATGTAAAATTTGAAAAACAAAGAACAGGACCTACTCTAATGAAAGACAGCCACAGTAGTTATTATTGAGCAATGGTGTTATTTCCATTTAAAAGTCACTTCTAAACATGCACAATCTACCTTGAAGGCAGGGCAGAGCAGAGCAGAGCAGAGACACACTCAGTGAAATCACTACAGGCCCACTAAGGCTCTGTTAGTGTTTATTTACTTGTGTATTTTCAGTGCAACTTACTCTGCAGAAGGTGACACTTTCCATATGGGGCTTTTCATCAGGTATTCCCTGAAAAGTGAAAATGAGCAGAACTCTGCCACATTCCCTGTGTGACTGTGCCGGGCCCACACGGCTCCTCTGCCCCTCACAGCCCAGGCAGGATTCTGATGCCACACATGCATTGATCTTGGGACCTTAATTTTTGAAGCAAGAAGGAGGGAAATGGTGTGAGACAGATGTTTCTTCAAGCTGACTGTTCCCTTTCTCACAGCATACGCTTTAGGATATGTTCCACTGCCTCTGGGAAATTCTCACAGGTTAAGTACGGAGCTGGATTGATTTTGTCTTCATCAGCCGGTCGATATTTACCTGTAACAGATTAACACGTTTCTTTCACCAAGCTCCTCTCAATATACTCCTTTTTTTCCTCTGAACATTACAGCCTTGCCATAGCAGTATCAACAAGGAAATGGTAGGAAAATGCTCATCTGAGGTTCTCCTGCAATAAACATCCTACAAGGCTTCCCTAAACAAATGCTGAGCCTCACTGGAGATTCCTCCAGGGGCAGCTCTGGCTCAGAATTAGTGTTAGTTATGCACTGGTTCACTCTGCTGTACTGGTAGAGGTCCATGATGTAGGTTATTAATATAATGGTGTTATTGTCACTTTTATAGAATCATAGAATCCCAGAATGGTTTGGGTTGGAAGGGAACTTTAAAGCCCATGCAGTCCCACCCCTTGCAGGGGCACCTTCCACTATCCCAGGTTGCTCCAAGCCCCCTCCAACCTGGCCTTGGACACTTCCAGGGATGGGGCAGCTACATGTTCTCTGGGAAACTTGTGCCAGGGCCTCACCACCCTCACAGGGAGCAATTTCTTCCTAGAATTTCTAACCTAAATCTCCTGTCTTTCAGTTTGAACCTAATACTCCTTGTTCTATCACTACAGTTCCTGATGAAGACTGCCTCTCCAAAGACTATTCTGAGAAACAGCAGGATTACTTCCCTTCATTTTCAATAGAACAGATTCTGTGGCATGAGCAGCTGCCACCTCAAAGAGACCTTAGCCACTCCATCAGCAAAGCTGACAATGCCTAACAATCCAGGTTCCACTTTTATCCGAAGCAAAATTACATTTATAAGGCCCACTGTAATTACTAGGTAATATCACCACAGTTCCTGAACAATCAGAGGTTACGTTGCTGTGACTTATTTTGGCAATCTAAGATGTCACTAACAGTTCTCCCTATTCAGTGATCAGTGCTTAGGACTTTTGAGTCATTAGAACAAAAATTCACACCTACAAAAGCAGCTGTTCCCATTTATGTCACTCTGCTATCAGTTTGGGTCTGTGCTGTGCTCTAGCCCTGTGGTCAGAGTCTCCTGCTTGACAGGCTGCATCTGTCTGTACATCACCCCAGCATGGATGTGGAAGGTGGGCTGTCACAAAGCAGCAGGGCTGGCCCCAGGCTCAGGATGTACCTTCACTTTGGGCACAGGGGCTGCAGACCCAGGGTGAGATCACTGAAGGCACCACTGTCTCCCGAAATGACTCATCTGTCTATTACTTACCAGTCCTTACCAAAATCCCACGCATGCCTGCCTGCTGGGCACCACCAACATCATCCCTGCAGTCCTGGGACACAGCAGGAGAGCAGCTGGTTAGTGAATACAGACACTTCCATGAGAATTTCTGCTTTGCACATCACTTAAAAGGAGCAACACAAAGCCAAATCTTTCAGCTACCTGTTGGTCAAACTGTCACAGAAGTGGTTTTCTACGTGCTCCCTGCCTGATCAAATAGCAACTGAAATAAGAGAGCTAACCCCATGGACTACACACTAAATCCTGTGAACTTTCATGGAATCATTTAAGCTGGAAAACCCTCCTAAGATCATGGAGTCCAACCATTCCCCAGCACTGCCCAGGCCACCAATAACCCATGTCCCCAAGTGTCACATCCACTCAGCTTTTAAACCCCTCCAGGGATGGGGACTCCACCACTGCCCACTGGGCAGCTGTGCTAGTACTAGAAATCCTATTCCATGAAAAATTTTTCCCTAATATCCAATGTAAACTTCCCCTGGAACAGCTTGGGGCCATTTCCTCTCCTCCTGTCCCTTGTTCCCTGGGAGCAGAGCCCGATCCCCCCTGGCTAACCCCTCCTGTCAGGGAGTTGTGGAGAGCCAGAAGGTCCCCCCTGAGCCTCCTTTTCTCCAGGCTGAGCCCCCCCAGCTCCCTCAGCCACTCCAGCCCCTTTCCCAGCTCCCTTCCCTTCTCTAGAAATGGCAGTTCCATCCCTTGGAACCACCCTGTGCAAGCCCTGCACGTGTTGGAGAGCAGCACTGCACACAAGGCAATGGTGGGGGTTTTGGTGCCCACATACATCTCCGATCATGACAGCCTCCTCGGGGGCACAGTCAGTTCCTCTCAAAGCCTCCAGGAAAAAGGTCTTCTCTGGCTTCCCCACCACCGTGGCTTTGGTGTCTGCTGCGTACTCCAGTCCGGTCACAAAAGGTCCAGGCCCCAGAGACAGCCCATCCTTCTTCTTGAAATACCTGGCTTTATGGATCGCTATAAGAGGTGCCCCATCCAAAATCAACCTAAAGGATGAATGAAGAAGAAAGTACAAAAATTATATTAAAGAAATTATATCTAAAGCTGAAGGCCTCAAGTGGCTTTCACAGAATCCCAGAATGGTTTGGGTTGGAAGGGACCTTAAAGCCCATCCACTCCCACCCCCCACCATGGGCAGGGGCACCTTCCACTATCCCAGGTTGCTCCAAGCCCTGTCCAGCCTGGCCCTGAACACTTCCAGGGATGTGGCAGCCACAGCTTCTCTGGGCAGCCTGTGCCAGAGACTCACCACCCTCACAGCCAAGAATTTCTTACAGGTACGGAATGAATCATTTGACCTCTGTATTTTAGCATTGAAGAAATTACAGGAACAAGTTACATTAAAAACCCACAAGCCATTTGATGCATTCATATCCCACTGAATTCCCCAGTTAACAGTAGGAAGGCTTGCTTCCACAGAACCTGCACCTCATCTTTGATTCTTACACTTCTGTTACGTGCCTCGTAGATTTTCCTTACAGCTGACACAGCTTCTCCCTGTCCTGCAGCAAAGGGAAGCCTGTGTAGGTGCTGCACTAGAGGGATCCTCCTGGTCCGCCAAGCACAGCAACATTATTGCAATCCTGCCCTCCCCACATTGCAGTGCAACAAGAGGCTCCAGGCAGAATCTGGACTGCCAAAGTTTTCCCTTTGATTTTACACTTTCTCCAGGTATTGCAGGTCATTCCAGTCTTTATCACAAGTAGGAGCGTAGAAGCAAAGCTGGGGGGATAGAGGAGAAACATTGGCTGGTAGCCTCAGGGCAGAAAGGAGGACTCCTTTTCCCCTTGACCCCTTAAGAAAACAAAAAAAAGCCTTTAAGAAAACAAACGAAATCTTGCTTTGCCCCTGTTTTGAGAGGCTGGCTGAGGTGAGCTGGGTGCTCCTTGGAGGATGTCTGCAGAGCAGTCTGGAAACTCTGAGCAGGCCATAAATGATATTTCATTTCACTTAATTATCACAGAACAATATCCTATATCACAATATCCTATTGAATCAATGCATTTCAAAGCAAGCTGAAGGAGAAGAGAGCTGGCTTGTTTTTCTGTGAGGAGCCAGACACATTCACAATGGCAGGATGCCTCTAGGACACAGAAAAATTTAATTTGACAGCATCACCACAACCACTACATTCAGCAGTTTGCAGGAGAGATCTCACCTGAGAGAACTCTTTTAAACACGGCATCAAAATCCCACATATGCAGAAAGAGAAATTTAGTCTCAGTCATTTCAAGTGGTGCCTGGAGAACGACCATATTCTGTGTATCTCGTTTTGGGACTCATGTTGGGTTAGGTTTACCTAAGTTAATGCTGGGTGTCAATGGAATAGTTGCCTACCAGGTAATTAGTCAGCCTGGGCTCCTCACAGTCAGTGCAGAGGAAAAAGCACTTCTAGGGCACAGTTCAACTGTCCTATTTTAAGTGCTACTAGGGGAAAAACGCTTTAAAGTGCCTCCCTCATCCCTCCAGAGCCCAGATCACCAGCACAGACACAGGCACCCGCACTGTAGGTATCTGCATTTAATCAGATTCACCTCAAAGTTTTGCAGTCCCAATGCAATCCCATTTTCAGTGCAAATCCCAAGTGACTTAATTATCTGAGCAATAAAGGAGAAGGAACAGGGCAAGGCTCGGTAAGAAGAGATTGTGCCAGTGGTTAGTATTTCCATCAGACCAAACAGAACTGACACCAGCAAAAGTTTATCCCAAGACAGGACTGGGGGAAACATCCAGAACAAGTCATTGAGGTGTTACAGGTCAGACAGAGCCCGTCCTGGTCTCCAGCCTGAAGCACATAATGGATATTATTCAACAACTAATATATTCAGGACAGAAATATCAATCAATAAAATGATGTAAGCACTGGGATACACAATATGCTAAGCTCTTGCAGTTGAGAAATTAAGAGTCCACTCATGAGCCAAAATAAAACTCCAAAATCAATGCCTTTGGCAACATGCACTCATGAAGCAGAGAGAGTCAGTTTGGGCCAACACCTGTTGGCTGTGACACAGAATGGACATCAGATAAGGACAGCATTGCCCTCCTACTGCAAGGAGCCTCCCTAAGATACTGGTGAGCAATAATTTATACTCCCTCTTCGAACTTGATGGTTATAAAGATAGATTAAGAAGCTTGGTATCAGGGTTTTCACCAGATTTCAAGGTGCAAAACTGGTAGCCACCATCCTGTGAGCAAAGAGGGGAAAGGACTCATCACATACATCAACAAGGTTACACTCATGGACAGGCTCATGTCCAATCTCATCCAGCTGAGAGTTCTTTCAAGCTAAAATCAAGAGTGTGGTGCCAAGCCGGAACCAGACAGGACACATGGCTCTGCACACACTGTTGCAGCCTGGCTCATGGATGGTCACAGTTAGTTTATCTGATTTACCCCTTAGTCTACAGACAAAAAGAGCATTAGAAATAAAACACACTGGGTCAGCTCCAAAGTTCACCTGGCCCAGCATGTTCTGCTGGCCACTCCTGAACAGAAGATGCTTCAGAAGATCCTGCTGGACATCCTGCATTAGGTAGGTAAGGAACAATCTGCCCTAAATATTGGATTTAGTTCCCTATAGTACTTGGGCTCTGAAGGTTGGGCTTTGAACACAGAATCTGCTTCTCCTCTTGCAGAAGAGGAAACAGCCTCAAGTTGTGCCAGGTGAGCTTCAGGTTGGACATCAAGGAGGAATTTCCTCATGGAAAAAGTGGTCAGGCATTGGCAGGGGCTGCCCAGGGAGGTGATGGAGTCCCCATCCCTGGAGGTGTCCAAGGAAGGCCTAGATGTGGCACTCGGTGCTCTGGGCTGGGGACAAGGTGGGGATTGGGCACAGCCTGGACTCGATGGTCCTGGAGGTCTTTTCCAACCTCAATGACTTCGTGAATGCTTTCCCACATCCCTGTTTTTGTGTATTTCCTCGTGATGCATGGCTAACTTTTACCCCTCAGTGACCACTGTGGCTGTACTTTTGTAGTTTATTTACAGACTGAAAGGTGTAAAAATGAGGTCTGGACTGCGTGAAGTTCATGCTGAAGGCCCCAAATCCCACAGGATTAGTGCCTCCCTCACACTCTGAGTAACGTGTGATATTCCTACCACCCTTTTCTTCCCAGAAGAGTAGAAATTCCTCCCACATGCAGAGGCACCACTCAAAACCCCCCGAGGCAATGCCTTACCGAAAGGCTCTGTTCATCATCTCGTAGTGGAAGTGCTCAGGAGCCAGTCCCACCACCACTGCATTGGGGTCATCCGTGCCTATCCCTGGAAAACCAGAACGAGACTCTGAGCGAAGAGAATTTAATTCACACTTTGCAGCACACAGTCAGCAAAGTGCACTTAATCACTTTAAAGCAAAAATGAGGATTTTATGACACAGAGCTATCACAGGGACTTGTTTTATGTCTTTTGTAAATGGAGAAGGCATCTGTGGAAAAGGTGCTGGTGTATCCAGACTGTTCCATCTTCCAGGGTGAACACAGCTCTGGAGCTCGACAGTCTTAACAGCCCATTCCAGACCCAAGCCATACAGATAATGCACCGAAGTGCATTGTTCCACCTTCAAACACATCCTGTACACCTCCACCAGGACAACCAGAGCTCCTGGCTGGCCCTGCTGGCTGATGGCTCCTGCTGCACATTCCTCAGCTGGCTCAGCCAGCAAAACGTCCCCTCAGAGATGCCACAGTGGATTTGTGACACCATCCAGAAACATCCAGAGTCCTTTAGCCAAGAAAGGATTTCATTCATCCATCTGTGACCAAATTTAATAGAGAGATAATCCAAGAATAGCTCAATAGCAGCCATTAACAGGAATTTGAAGCATCCTCTGCTGTACTTAAATGTTCCAAGAGCAGCAGTGAGAAAATGTAAAAACAAACCAAACAACCCACTCCAGACCCAAACAACACAGATAATGCACCAATGTGCCCCAACAATACCTCTGTCTGTGCCATCTTTCACACAATTAGCACCAGGTCCTGCAAAAACTGATGGAAAGATCTCAAAACCATGGAGATTGAGCTGACTCAAATGCTCTCAGCAAAAGAGCTGCTGCCTCTGCTGCTTCTCACCCAGGGAAGCCTTCCTGGGAGCA
The DNA here is from genome assembly GCA_013397565.1 of Ptilonorhynchus violaceus. Taxonomy (NCBI): domain Eukaryota; kingdom Metazoa; phylum Chordata; class Aves; order Passeriformes; family Ptilonorhynchidae; genus Ptilonorhynchus; species Ptilonorhynchus violaceus. The sequence continues at coordinate 52,369 of VZRJ01010619.1, read as the reverse complement.
CAAATACAGAATATTGCTGGGGGCACATTTCTCTGGATACAATGTTAGGTAGCACAGATTATCAGGTTTCACTGCTCTCAGGGCCCACAGGCTTTTCTTATGAACATTTATCTATCTGAAGATTACTGACCAGACTATGGCATCAAAATTTAACAGGATCCTAGATCCTAGCAAGATTAAAATCTGCTTAAATTACACAGCCAGAACAATGTCGGTTTGTAAGACAAGGGGAGAGACCAGTGGCAAGCCATCCACACTTTTGCTGCCTTGACTTTACATTAAAAAACGAATATACAATATGTAGTTTTCAACTCTGAGTGTGTTAAAAACACAAGTATCTTCACTCCTGTTGAAACAAAGATGTGGGTTTAGCTTCAGGCCCCTGCTAAGTGTGTCCAAGTGAGAACACATCATCTTCTACTCCCCTTACTGCTCAGGGAGGGAAATGGGAACATCTGAAACTAAAGCAGGTTTTAACCAGGTCTTTAGAGATGACAATTTAGAGAAGTCAGGGTAATGAACCTTCTGTCACCAATGAAGGTATCCAAGTACATGGGGTGAAATCTAAATGTTCAATGTAAGACAAACAACAATAACTGCCTGGAGATTTTGCATTTAATAATAATCTATTTAGAGAGAAACTGCTCCCTGCCTGCACCTACACACCATTTTTTCAGCTCTTTATGAGCAGAACCTGTGTTGGAAATCAGATATTGACACATACTTGCCATAAAAAAAAAAATCAGCACTGGTAGGTGCAATAAATCTCCAATGACCTGCTGATAACCATTACCTTTTTTTTTTTCACACTGGAAATTAATGAAAAGTATGGAGTTTTACCTGAATTCCTGACTATTTGGAGGCTGTCATTGGCTGTCATTTGCACTGCTCCTCAAGAAGATATAACTTCAGGCTGTTTGGTGTTTGATTTAAGAGGAAGAAAGGACCTTATGACCCTAGAAAATTCTGTATTTCAGGCCCCACCATGGCTGGTGGTCTGTATACGGCCGAGAGCCCAGTGTTTCCTTAGCCATTCATTAACTGTTGTTCATTAATTAGCTGATCCCTGAGCACCTCACCTGTGAAATCAGGCAGGGCCCTGTCGTCCACCAACAGGAGGGGCCGCACCTGCTGCTGCTCCAGGAGGTTCCTGGCTGCTGTCAGGGAGGTGAAGATCTCATTTTCTGCAATGTCGAACCCCAGCCCCGTCAGCCTCTCCAGCAGGTCCCTCTTGCTCTCCTTGGTGGTGTTGGTCACAAAGCGGACGGTCACCGGGGCACTGCGCAGCCTGGGGGGGACACAGAGGGAAACTGGGCACAGGCTCCTTCCATCCTCACCCCTGCACTCCTCTTTGGGGCTAGAAATGCACCTAAAGGCTGCAGGTGAAGAGAGCAGGGCAGTGGTGCCACACAAGAACTTCTGCAGCACAGAAGGTGATGTGGAACAGACAGCAAGGATTACACCTGCAAGACAAGCCTCCCTCCCCTCCTCTTCCCTGTCTACCACAAAAATTCCAGAAGAAAACAGTGATTCCAAGCTCCATCTTCACAGGAGTAGCAGGCACATCTAGGATAACTAGTTTGAAAACTTATTTCAAACTACACATTAAATAAGCCAGTCCTGCCTTCTGGATCAAGATAAGCAAACAAAAGAAGCTTGTTGCTGAATTAATATACTGAACTCCACTGCTGGGTAAATTTCCCAGCAGCTGTGGCTCATTCAGGATGCTCCAGGAGCCTGTGTTACCTCGGTGGTGGTTTTATGTCAGCTTTTGCAGCCATTTCTCCCTTTCCTGAGGAACACCAGTATGCCATAAAACCACATTATTGCCCTATGCTGACAGTAAATGCTACCAAACAATCAAATAATTTTAAGTGACAGTTTCAGCAGCATTCCCTTTAATTATTCCCCCACCATCACTTTCTCTGTTGCTATAGGAACAAACACTGGCAGCAGGACTGTGTGGAAAACATCAGAATAAAGTTGGATACTTGCTTGCCCCTGCCACTTCCTTCTCAGACACATTGACCCCTCTCAGGTATGAGCTGCTAAAAAACTCCTCCGCTTCATGATAAATTAAAAATTAATATGATTTCTCTCTATGGACCTCAATAGGGAACTATGAATGCAGTGACCCTAAAAAAGGCATCTCTCCATTTGTTCCCCAAGCAAGCGGCATACCAATCATTCCAGCTTCTCCTTAGGAAGGACAGCAATATGAATTGGCAGAAAAGAGCATGAGAAAATAATTTTTTTCAAACCCTTAAGCGAAAAGACCTGGCTGTTCTCTGCAGTGACATGACATCTGCTCCCCATACTTATGACAGCACTTAAATATATATATAGATTTTCAAGAACACTGACTCTCACCTGACAAAAGCTTTCCCTGCAGCACGAAACACCAAGCTGACCCAGTGCAGTGAGTGAAAGGGCAATGAATGAGTACCCAAGGTTTTAGCAATTTCTACTGCCCTGCAATTTTACATCTTTAGGACATAATCATCTCCACAGCATTACTTGAGAAATGCAGTTCCCCAGTCCCTCTGTGAACTTTTCCTCTGAGCAACAGTCTAGCTGTACAAAAACCTTATCAGCCCATTCAGCTCTAGTAGAGACTGCTCATCCTTAATGGAACCCTGTTCCTCTATCCTGATTAATCCTTACTGCCCCAGAATCTTAAAGTGCCCTTCTTCATTCACCACAGTATCAGCTATCACTTTGTGATTTTTCCTTGTCCATTGCAAGATGTCTTCTCCAGAAAAACAGTGCAAATAGTCCCGGGATTGTGTGTTCTATTTCACTACTGACTTGGTTGGATTAAATCATTTTGCTGTGCCTCGGTTTCTATAGGCACCCTTTCACCACATGAGAAAGAGTTAACTTGGCTGTTCTGTTTATTAATGTGTCTAAATTCCTACAAAAGATGGGTTGTACTATCAAATGCTTCTCAAACTAAAAACACTGACATTGTCTACCTAGTAGAAAGAAACTTTAAAAACAGCAATAACTGAGAAAAACCTTGTCTGAATGAAATGAGAACTCTGCAGAGGCTGCCTTGCCCACCAGACCAAGATTTTCTGTTATTCCACTTTAGCTCAGCACAGATCTAAGAGCTCTGACAGGTTCCTGTAGTTAAAGCCCCAAGGAACAGGTCAGCTGATGTGACTTTGGGGTAACTCACCCAAACTCAGCTTTGGCTAAGGCTGTAGTCACAAGAATCAATGGAAACATTTCAAATATCGTTTTTTTTCCTGTCTGGGAAAGGCTTAGAAAACACACAGAGAGCCACTCAGGAAGGCAACAGGGAGTCAGGTGACAGCGGCATCTCTGAATTCTCCTGGCAGGTGCAAAAAAAGCAGGATTTGGCCGCCTGCCCCCTCCAGGCCCGCTCACTCACCCCTTTGTGCGAACAGCAGTGGCACAACCTCCCAGAGGAAACCTAAAAAAGAAGGAAACTTGCCTTTTGAGAGCCTCCTGTGCGCCGGGCACGGCCGAGTCCTCGACGTGGAGGGTGCCATTGAGATCCACCAGCACGGCCTTCAGCGCACGCCGTGCCGACATCCTGCCCGGCACAGGGAACAGACGGAGCCTCAGATGCTGAGCAGGGAACAGGCCATGAGAAACAGGGGCTCAGAGAAGCACCTCACCGGTGCCAAGCCCGGTACCACTCACATCACCACTCGCAGTACGAAATGGGCCCCTCTAGGCTGGGAATAAAAGGCAGCGTTTAAAGAAAAAAAAAAGAACCGTAATTGATGGGTGGTGTTTTTCTCCCCAAAGACTCTGCACATGGAAATTGGGTTGCTGTTTGTTCTTTAAGTGCCTTTATTCGTGCGTGTCAAAAAGAGAAAGACAACAAAAATTCTCTGAATGACTCAAGGGTGCTGGGGAGAGGGTCATTAGGTCTGGGATTGCTGGCTCAAGGCCTCAGCAGGAAGATTTCAGCAAGACTCACCAACACCAACAGTGAGAACAGAGACACAGTGCTCTGGCTATAAAGCTCGAAATACTCTGCCTAAGTGGATATTGTTATTTTTATTTTTGTAAGCAAGATCCAGCCCACACCCCAGCCACTCTGCAGCTGTTTGGTAGTGACAGCCTGGAATTTGCAGGTTTTTAGCCTGGCAGCTCTCAGGGCTCACGGATATTCAGCACCCTGGAAGGGTCAGGCCGTGCTCTTGTGGTCACAAAAAGGGGTACATGAGACTCGGCCCAAAATAAAAGACAGCATTTGAGGGGTAAAAGGCACCGAGGAAGGAAACAAAGAGGTGATGTTTGAGTCACCTGGCTAAAAATCTGTCTCCAGAATCAAACGCTTCTCCTCACGTGTGCTGCCAGTGCTGCATTTTGCTCCACGAGCAAGTCTGATGAGCTGTTTCTTAGGAAACGTCCAATACAGCTCCAATACAGCAAGATTTTCTCTCATTTTCAGACGGTAGCAACCATCTGAAAGGCTCAGAGAACCGGGATTGTTCAGCCTGGGGAAAAGACGGCTCCTGCTCACGGTGTATTTATGTGGGAAACAGGGAAGTTACCTGCAGAGCTAGTTTTCAGCAGAGCCTCATTTTAAGGACAAAGCTCATGGTGGCCTGGCAAGAAAGTCCTAAAACCCCTCCAGAACCTCAATTTTCATAATCACATCCCAACGAAAACTCACCTGGTCAGGACAAAGGGACCCCTCAGCCCTGGTCCCTGGGACAAGGACACGAGGAACACAACAAGACACAACCTAAGGGAAAGACGGATATATTATATAATAATGTATTTGGTTATATATGTCCCTTGTGGGAAGCATGCTGATGGCATAGATGTGTCGTTGCCGTACCCTCCCGTCCCACACAATCCCCGACCGCACCCCCGCCGGCGGGGATGGTGCCGCCCCTTCCCCCCAGCTCACAACGGGCAGGCGGGCTGGCCCATTCTCTACCGGGGGAGTCCTGAGCACGGCGAGCTCCCCTTTCCCTGACGCGGATGGTTCCACCCGCCCCTTGGCGGCCGAGAGCGGCGGACGCGCCCACGCGGAGGAGAGGGGGGAGCAGCGCAG
>VZRJ01010619.1:24199-41360 GCA_013397565.1 Ptilonorhynchus violaceus | reverse complement strand
CGTGGGGGCGTGGCCGCCGGGCAGCGCTGGGTTAGCCCCACGGGGCGGGGTCCGGGGGGCGTGGCCCGGGAGGGGGCGTGGTCTCCCCTGCCGGCAGCCGCCTCCGGGCTCGGGGCTCGCCCGCGGCTCCCTCGGGTCCGCGAATCACTCGCAGCCCCTTGGGTCCGTCGGAAACCTGTGGATCCCTCGCGTCCGCCGATCTCTGCGAGCCCTGTGGATCCCTCGGTGCCCCTCGGAGCCTCTTGGGTCCATTGGATCCATGGATCCCTCTGGTCAATGGATCACTTGGATCCCTGTGAATCCTTCGGCTCCGTGGACCCCCGTGGGTACCTCGGAGCCCCTTGGGTCCATTGGGTCCATGGATCCCTCTCGTCCATGGATCCTTTGGAGCCCTGTGGATCCCTCGGGGCCGTGGATCCCTCAGAGCCCTGTGGGTTCCTCGGAGCCCCTTGGGTCCATGGGGTCCGTGGATCCCTCGGGTTCATGGATACCTCGGACCTCCGTGACTCACTCGGAGCCCTTTGGGTCCATCGGATCCGTGGATCCCTCGGGTTCATGGATCCCTTGGAACCCCGTGGGTCCCACGAGTTCATTGGTCCTCCAGAGCCCTTTGGATCCCTTGAGTCCCTGGATCCGTCAGAGCCTCTTGGGTTCGCTGAGTCCATGGCTCCCTCGCGTTCATGGAGCCCTTGGAGCCCTGTGGATCCCTCGGGTCCCTGGATCCCTCGGAGCCCCGTGGGTTCCTAGGAGTCCCTTGGGTCCCTCGGATCCATGGATCCCTCGGGTCCATGGATCCCTGGGAGCCCCGTGGATCCCTCAGGTTCGTGGATCCTTCGGAACCCCGTGGATTTCTCAGGTCCGCGGATCTCTCGGAGCCCAGTGGACCTCACGGCGTAGGCTGTGACCCGTGAGAAGCTCTGCTCGTCGTGTAGCAAGTGGCCCTTGGATTCAGAGCGGGAATAAGGCTCATCCTCATCCTCCTTCGTCGGTGACGTGGTGACGTGGCGTCTCCCGGTGGTGGGAGCTGGCAGAGAGACATCGCCCGGCGTGGAGCAGCCCTCCTGGCCATCCCTCATCAGCAACCTAATACCAGTAGAATTAATAAAAAACCATAAACACTTCATATGCAAAAATACATGGGCTTATATTTAATCTTATGGACATCATATTTCTTTCTGTGTGTTTTCTCAGTATGCGGGTTTTCGTTATATCGTGGCTGAGGGTTCTGGTGGGAAGTCAGCCCAAATCCCAAATGCTGTTTGTCCAATATGTAATGCTGCAGAATCCAAAGCTGAATACAAAAGAAAACAATTGTCTTTTATACTGGATTGATCAGGGCTTCTGGGTGGTTCTGCAGTAAAATAACAAAATAATAACAACTGGAGCTCAGGGATACTGTATCCCTGTTATAGTTATTGTAGTTATATAGTTACCCCTGCTATAGACACAGTTATCCCTGTATTGTAGTTACAGAGTTATCCCTGTATAGTTCTTGATGCACAAATTGACATTTCTTCCCCTTGCATCTCTCAGTCCGATAGGCTGAAGGGGGCGATTTGCATAATCCCTCCAATTTTATTTCTCAGTAATCATGCAGTACACAAACCTCTTGACTCCGGATGGTTGATAGCTTTTATTACTCAATCAGGGCACAATGATTTGCAGAATCACTGCATTTTGGTGGTTATTGTCCCCGTCCACTGCGATAGAAACGATAACTTTGTGCTCAGCCTGGTGGACTGGAGAGACCCCACCGCAGTTCTTTGCACTGCCACAGACTTCTGAGACTATCTGGGCAAGTTATTCACTGTTTATCAATATTGTATCTTCACGCTCTGTGTGAATATCCACTCACCGGCAAATGATGGTCTGATACTTCAGCGATTAATTTGGAGTACATAATCAATAGATGCTCAGACACCACGTGAATCAGCTGTGAAGAAACCCACACCTCAGCTTCTTCCTGTCTTCATCTGTCCTTTCCAAAACACCCACTTTAGTACAGTCAGTGACACAATATTATGCATCCTAATAATCCTTACTGTTAAACAACATTACACTTCAATAACTGTAACTGGAGGAAGGTTAAAGCACCCCACCATCAGAACCATGGCATATTTTCTTAATAATTTACTCCCAAAATTACTACTGTTAAATAAGAGAGATAGAACAGAGAACAAAAATCAAGTACATTCATCAGAGTTTTGTCATCTGCTCAAAAGCATTCATCATTTCAGCCTCGAAAAGGAATATAGTCTCAATCCAGGGTAGTGACTAAAACATCTATTGCGGTCCCAGTGAGAACAATGTTATTTAAGCATGTACTGAAGTGTTTACTTGTATGAAAACTCAAATTGTTTCCGAATGCTGGCTTTGATTCTGCAAACTCTTATGTGTATGATTAACTTCAGAAGTCAGCAGTTAGTGGGAACACTCGAGTGTACTGGCACATGTGAACACACACCTGTAGGCTCAGGAGTACCAGCATAAGTTCTTCATTTCTCATCTAGATTTTTAAAATTTGGTATAACTGCAAAACTCCTAAAAAACATCAATTTAACATTTTTAAACGGAGCGAAGATTTGGGGGTTTTCTGATTGAAACCTTCTTTCTCCATCTATAAATTATATATATATATATATATAAAAAGTTTATCTTGATTGTTACCAAACTCCATACATGCAGAGAAAATCAATATCGGGCTGAAAATACTTCACCCCAAAGGTCATTACTGTTTTTTAAGAAGCTGTGAGTGGTGGCATATAATGGTCTCACAAACAGAGTTGTCTTTTGTTCTCAGCTGTAAGTTAGGGCACTATGGCAGTAATTCCATGATTAAATACAGATGAATATGGGGGTCACTAACAGACATGCCTAATAACCACCATTATCAAGTAGCATTTCCTGGGCTACCTCCTTACGGTGTCCAACCTATAAATAAATGCTAACCTCAGTGAAGAGCTAATGCTTAGAGTTATGGCCCTGAAAAGAAAAATGAGGTTTTTACAATAAGTATACAAGTTATGGCTTAGTATTTTTACCCATAATTAAGATATATTTCCAAAGCCCAGCTGCCATCAGGCTTACATAAACTTGACATGATTTTCCCCTTAATAAAATCCATCATTGCAATTTAACAACCACACGAGTCTTATCTCTGAACCCTCACGTTACGTGGTTGAAGGGAAAACCAGACAAAGTTGCTTGCATTAGAAGGAAAGGGTGGGATTTTTTGCTTCATTAAGGTGTTAGGTTTCAGTACAGTGAATTCCTGTGGTATCATCTGCAGGGTGCAGTCAATCACCATAAAGGAGAGTTTTAAACCACCTTACAAGATGTCATAGGATTAAACTTCAGGCTGGAGAAGTGCTGTGAAGATATTGGTGTTTTTTACTCTCGGTTTGCCATTCAATATTTCCGGACAGAGCACTTCTCCCTGGGTCTCACTGTCCCCTGCACTTAATGGGAATAGAGCTTGCTGCGTGGGAGTTTTCAGGGTTACACGAGTTTAATCCTGATGAGCACATACCAAGTCAAAGGAAGACCTGTTATGGCTTCAAGCCCTACACCCTTCACCTCACTTGCCACCACCATTTTCTGACTTTATTTTCTGAACTAGCTTTAACCATTTCCTTCTTTGCACATTTTACATGCCCAGATATACACGTATCAGTAAGGACATTTTTGAGACACAGGAAAGGCTGGAAATTGTCCCCAGTGATCCCAAGCTGAAAGTGAAGAATTGTGTCTTGTTGGTGGCAACTTTTTTACCAACTTCTACCATAAGTAACTTCCATAGTTAACTGAAAAATTTCGTGTATGTGCAGAAATTTAGGTTCTGTGGCTCAGCTAGGTGCTATAAATAAATCCCATACCTAAATTTCACAGTTTAACTAAAGCCATTGTCATCCCTTACTCATCACACCTACAGCACTGTCGAACTGCTGTAGAGGTTAATAGTGCATCCCACTGACGTAACACATCCCTTGTAAGCACAAATTGAGTGACTGGTTTAATGTCCAGATGTTTTTTACAGCCACCAGAGCTGGGGATGCAATAACATTTTGTACGTTTGGGAGGATGTATATTTGGTTCTTACCCGTCAGCACTTATGTACAGAAAAGATCCTCGCCTTATCCATGACTCATGGGCCATTTCTGCCTTTTCTTATTTGCGAAGTGAATAGCCATCCCCTTCAAAAACACAGCCTGACAGCCTTCCCGAGGCTTGAGAGGAGTTTAATATGTCTTCACACGCAAAAGGACTGCCTGGGGATTGAGGGGCAAAATGAAAACCAATATGAAATTTTGGATTTACACCTAAATGTATCAATGCTGTTTTCCTAAGTTACTTGACTCTGTAACCATAAGAGCCTTTAAAAGTCATTTGTTGCCTAGTTCTCTCTCTCTCTCTCTGTATTTCTCTCTCTCTCTCTCTTTCTCCCTCTCTCTCTCTCTCACACACACACACACGCTGTTGTTCATCTTGCTGTCACCAATGGTACAGAATTTTCATAGAATCACAGAATGGTTTGAGTTGGAAGGGACCTTAAAGATTATCTGTGTGACATGACGTTGTTCTGTGATTATTGGCACTGTTTGTGTTGTGTTCCTGCTGGAATACATCAGCCCAGAACCAAATCCTGCTATGCTCAGTGCCATGCAGATATTTTTCAGAGGCAGGCACAGGGATTTTCCAATCCATGTCCCAGCTGGAAGACAGTGGATATCAAAAGCAGGCCAACATGGGGAGTGGGGCAGCAAGGAAACAAATGGATTTTTTCAGGAAATTACAAGTCTCTGCTTAGCCCTGCCTCACTGCTGATGGACGGGCAGGATTTTCAGGCTTGGAGGCAGCAGAGAGTCTTAGGGAGGGATTTAGAGGATGGGGAAACAGCTCCATGAATTTTGAAAGGTGAGGGATTTAGTCTCTGTGCAGTGAGCAGCATGAAGAAAAAGCAGGGGTATTAAGGAGTGCAAAGAGAAGGATGCTACAGCAGAGGACAAGCGGGAGCAGCTTGCTAAATACAGGTGTGGAAAGAGGGAGACCCAAGGGACACACACTCTTAAAAGCATGGAGCTGGTGTTTGCCACCATGGACTTACATGGAGGTATTTCTGTCGGACCATGGAAAATGGTGCCAGTAGCAATGTTTTGAATGGGAATACCGCTAACATCAAAGGCCCAGGGATAGCTGACATGCCCACAGCTTTGGCATCGGGTCTGGCTTCCACCTCTGCTAACAGAAAAGTTACTCAAAGAGCTCTTTTGGGACAACACAGAGGAGTTGCAGTGGTGACCAAAATCTGACCACCTTTGGGGCACAGATTTCCCTCAGGTCTATGAAGTGTGGATCTGTGCACAGGAAGATGAGGGCAGCCTCATCTTCCTGTGCCTGCCCCAAGTCTCTGCCTTGGTGTCATGTACAGGAGGTGACATGAGTGTGTTGGTGCCCATTGTGTCCTGCTGGGGCCAGACCCTCCATCAGCATTTCCCCAGGGAACGGTGGCCCCATCTAAGCCTGGAGGAGGAGGAAATTCACAGGCTGTAGCCCAGGGGTTCCCAGCAGCAGTCAACAAAGGGCATGAATAACAGGCTGGCCAGATCCAGGGATCAGACTGATCCCTCTTGGTGCCAGATCCCAGCCCAGCCTGATCCCTGTAGCTGCCACCTGAATGAGAAGGTGAGCCTTGGTGTCATGCCAGGGGCAGAGGTCATCAGTGCTGGAAAAGTTGCAGCACTCAGTTTAACGATTAATAGATGGTATCTCCCTTCAGGCTGTAAAAGTGGGCAGGTGAAAACCAAATCACAGACCCGACGGCTTTGGAGGCTGCAGCCTGTCCAATAACGTTAGCAGAGCCAGAGGTGTGCAGATAGTCAGAAATGATGTGCAAAAGGTTAGGTCTGAGCATAAAGCCTGGGATTCACAGTGAGTCACAGGTACTGGGAAATCTTTGTAAAAATAACCAGAATTCCCCCCCCATGCTTTTTTCTGATGACTCACCCCACAGAAAAGAGACAATATGGAGAGACGTAAATCTCTACGGTAAATTTTTAACATGGCGAGTCACAGAGATAAGGTACATGTATCTGTGCTTTTTCTCCACGTCCATTAAAAACCTCAATTTTCCTGCATTTTCTAATACTATTGTGGTGCGAGTTCACAGTCCAGTGTTATGGTGGAGAAAATGAAGTGCAACATGTCAGTCCATCCACCCACTAGCACACATCCCCTGAGTCCTTTATCCCCTTTTCTCTCCAGAAGAAAGCTGCAGATGGAGGAAGCTGTGGGCTGTCATTGCTCTGGCGCTGAATTGGGGTGTGTTGTCGAAGGAGAAGCATCAAAAATGGAAATTGTCTCTTCAGAGATGGCAGACTCTGGCTGGGCACACATTTTGCTTGTAAGAAATGTAATTTATACACATCGGGCCAGTCAAATCCACCGTCGAAATCTTATCAGAGCTGCAGTTTGTCACTGTAACTTTTTCCACCACCACAGGTGTTCTGAGATCTTTGGAGGAATAATTTGATGTGCAACGCCTGGCACAACAGAAATGGAGCAAAACAAATCACTGGGTGTCTGATAAGCATGAGGAGCTGCTGGTATCTTGAAGCGAAGTCAATAATAACAGGATATAACTAATGGCAGCACAGAACTGATAGCTGGGATAAACTCGATTTAATTAGTTATGGAGGTGACCTTTTCCTCTCCCCTTAATCCTCTGCCCTTTAAAAAAACACGTCTTATGACCTCATCGCCCTCCTTCACTTGGCTACATGCAATCAAACCAAAACGGAACAAATTTTTTGCTTGAAGAGACTTCTCAAAACATATAATTTACCCTCTCATTATAGGAATAAACACCACAAGGAGAGTCCCTCTTCTTGTGGCTTCAGGTTGTGCAAAACAGTGGAAATGTTGGCATTAGTGAGGAATCAGGGGCTTGGGAGTCTTAATTTTTCTCTTTAAAACTTCAATACATACATATATACATGTGTATATATATGTGTATGTATGTATAATTATATATATACATAAATATAATAATTATATATATTAATTTTTTATATTATATAAAATCTGGGGGTGTGGAGAAGTCCTTGGACCAGCTATAAAACAAAACCAAGTGTCACTGCCCTGAATTTCTGTACCCCAGCACCCACCCTAGTGATTCTCCAGCCACTGTTATCCCATCCAGCTCCAGGCTGATGAAGGAGCCTGGGAAGTCCCTAAGAAGCACTAGAGCTTGGCAAGCTCTTCCCGTGGGTTCCCCAATCATTCTTGGCTCTTGCAGGAATTCACCCCCGTGCACATTCCCTTTCCAACCCTGGAGCCTCTCCCACTGCCCTAACACTCACCTCCGGAGAACGCTTATCGCCACGCTGAGGGCGACCAACAGCAAGAGGCTCCCGCTGAGAGACACCATGACAACTGCATAGGTGGAAGGTGGTGAACCTTGAAGAGAGTGTGGAAATCACAGGTGAGTTTTGCCAACAAAGAGCTTCAGGAAATGAAGCCTTTTGCGAAATTACAGGTTGCTACAGGCTGAAAATAGTGATGGTCCTTCTGCTGCAAAACCATGGGTGGAGGGGGGTGACCAGCTCTGTTTTATTCCTGGAGCTACTTCTTCTTCTTCTTCAAAAATCCCAGAGCTCAGTTAAATAGACTCATGGGTCTTCATCTGCCAAAGAACAAAGCAAAACTGCTTTTTTCAGGGCTGAGGCTGAAATGCAGCCCTGTGGATCTCGGGGTGGAAAAGTTTGCCCTTCATTGTTAGACCACAGAGTTATTCCACATATTATCCACCTATTTATAGTAAAGCAGTGGCAGGATCCTGAATCTCGCTGCCTCTCTAGACAGCACTTTCCATCCACTTCCAGCCTTTTCAGTCTGCTTCCATCCTTCTTTTGCTCTTGGATATAATTCCAAATTTAAAGGAATGAAAATTGGCTTATATCCCATATCTACCCCTGCCTCCAAGCCTCCCACTCCTCTCTTCTGCTGTAACCCCTCCTTTTAGTTCCACCACTCCTTCCACCCTAAAACCCCAACAGAAGCATGTCTACCATGGCTGATTCACCCACTCCTTTCGAGCCCACTCAACACCCCGAATCTGCTAATCTGACAGACTTGGTAACACTCTCAGCAGTGCCACCACACAAATAAACACTGCAAAACTGATTTAAAATTCTAACAGAAACAAACAGGAGAGTAAAACACCTTCTTCCTGGAAAACCACCGTGTTGTGCAAATCTTCGCCACCAGCGGGGGCCATCCTGAAAAATGAAGCAAAGAGACATTCAGATTGCAGCTTAATGTTCAAAACCAGCACATTTTTTGTAGATTCCTTTATGACATCTGGGTATTTCACTACCTCTAGTGTGAATTATCTTTGCAGCTGGAGATCAAAGGTAGATGTGGTGAGGGGCAGATTCAAAAGACGGAAGTTAATCTGACACAAAAACCCTGAATGTTTCTGTTGAGGCAGTGAGCTTCCACCGTCTTGAGTTCCACTTCATGTTTATGGTATCTAATCTTTATAGAATCACAGAATTCTGGAATGGTTTGGGTTGGAAGGGTCTGCAAAGCCCATCTCATTCCATCCCCCTGCCCTGGGCAAGGACACCTGTCACTAGATCAGGCTGCTCCGAGCCCCGTCCAACCTGGCCTTGGACATTTCCAGGGATGGAATCTTGGCGTGGACAAGAACACTGTCATTACACTCTAGCACATCTAGCAGACGCTTTTATCTAATCCTAGCCAGTTTGCCCCAGAACACAGACCAGAAGCTTTACCTTTTTTTTCACTGTCTCCAGAGGCGGGAGCTAAGTAGGCTGTCAAGGCTTTGCCTCTTGTCCATTAATGCATGTGAATAAACTGAAATGTCAGCCCAGAAACTGCTTCAGGATCTCACGAATTTTCCCCTGGAGAAATTCACTCTCTCCCCAGAGCTTGCTAGGCTCAGTTTTACCGAGAACAGAAAATCAGCTTGCTGACTAGAGAGTCCTTCAGCCCCCCCAAGATACCATCTCTTTTTGTCCCATCAGTAAGATGTCCCAAGGAGAACCTCAGGGTACCCTTGTGCTTGAAAAAAAAGTCACGAAAATACACCATGGCAATTAAAATATAGAGCAGAATAAGATTAAAAATTTCTGGGTTACCTTGTGACTGCTGAAGACCCTTGTGTCAGCATCCTGCTGCTCAAACCTTGCCTGAGTGTAAAGCTGGTCTGAAGGGTTTCAGACTAATTGCTCACTTCATTTGCCTCTGCTGATTGCTTCCTTATCTCCGTGGTTTTTATTGGGCAGGGTAATCTCTTCCGTGTGTAGACAATCAATAAAGTGTGGAGGTGGATCAAACAGAGGCTTTACTCACCATCCTTTGGTTAAGCAATTATTTCCACAGTCCTTCTGGTGGAGCAGGAGACACAGCTGGACTCCACCCAGGAGTTCCTGCTGGACACGGGACCCCCTCTGACGTGCATGAGCTCCTCCAGGAAAACTGGCTCTGCAGCTGGTGTCCAGGAGTCACGGCAGAAACGTCCCAGGAGGGGTGCCTTTGGGTCTTCTCCAGAAGGCTGGGTGGAGAGGGCAGGTTTGGGTGCTCTCCAGGCGAGGGAACCCCACCAGCTGCGACTGCAGGACCACGGCAAATCTGAGCCCTGTCCTTGCTCTCTGGGTGTTGCACAGCCTGACCCAGGTCTCTGCACTGAAAGGAGCAAGGCAGGAATTGAAGGAGCTGTTGTTGAGCTGTCAAATGGAGATGGCCAGCTTAGGGTTCCAAAAGTGCTTCGTTTTGGTGTTTCTTCCAGCCTGGCTTCCCTGCACCACAGGCGGGAGGACAACATCGATTTATCTCTGAAGCACCTACCCCTGCCTTTTTTAGGGAAGTCACATCTGCACAGCTCTGGACCTTGTTTTGCTCTGGAAAAGCCCCCATTCTCTGTGCCAGGCTGGGGCTGAACTGGCAACTGCACCGAGTTATCTCATGAAAAGCTGTGGTTACCTGTGCTTTGTGGTCAGAGAAGGAGTGGTGCTCCAGGGTGGAGACCCTTTCCTCGTTAACACAGGCACAAAGAAAACATTAATAAAATCCACTTTGGCAGGTATTTCAAAACAGTAGAGATTGACAGGTTTTTCTGCAGTGCCTAGGCAAATAGCTGCACAACAATTTCAGCTCCTCTTACGTCATGAACATAACCAACAGGACCAAAGCACCTCTCTGAGTCCCCTGGAGATTGTTTGGAATCTGAAATTGGAATCTGAGATTGTTTGGAAACTGTGGTTTCAGGTGTCCACAGTCCTGAGCACATTTAGATAATGACCACAACCCTGAATTTTCCTCTGTGGCTTAAGAAAACAGCGAATTAACTATATTAAATAGATTTTACAGAGGGATGGACAGCGGAAAGCAGGCCTGCAGATTTATGCAGGTATTTTTTTTGTTTAAGCCACACACCAACTATTCATGTTGTATCATCCATAGAGGGGGCCACTCGGTGTGTATGGACCTTCTCTCCCTGCTGCAGGGCATCATGGACTTGTGTTTGGCTTTAAGCCCCAGCAAGCATGCTGCTAAAACAGTTCCTGTGTTGTACATGCCACAGAGGAGTTCCTGAGAGGGGAGGACTTTGTATTCAGGCAGGTGCCAGTGCTTTCCTTCTTTGTCAAACAAAGGGAAAGCTCAAATCAAAACCGAGATTGCTTTGTGGAGCCCATTTGTGATTTTTGAGTCTGATCCAAGGGTCACCAAAGTTAATGGGCATCTCCCCCGATTTCTCTGGTATCCNAATTTAATATGTATTCCTTTTTTTTTTTTCCTTTTTATCCTTGTCTCCACCTCACTCCAAACTCAGTTTCATGGAGAAGGTCAAGATCACAGTGTGGGGAGCTGTGGTGGGAGGGGGCAGCTCTTTCCTGCAGAGACGCCTTGTCTTGGTTTGGGTGCAGTCCACCACTCCAAAGCGCCAGCAGAGACAACAACAACCCCAGTGAGCCCAGGGCAACCAGCCAAGTGTGCATAAGGCCACGGAGATACACACCAGAGGTCACAATGGTGTGAGATGCGTGCAAGGCCAGAGCTTCTTAGCACCACTGAAGGTTATTTGTCTGCTCTGGGACTTATCGGTGAATACCTGGCTAGGAGTTTGGAGATAAAAAAATTTCATATATGAGATTATGTGTCAAGGATAATCTTACTATAATGAAAAAAAAAAAAAAAAAAAAAAGCTCTCTCAAAATTGTAGTGAATAATCCAAAACAGTTGAGTAAAACATTTAGAATTATGGAATCACAGAATCATATGGGTTGGACCTTAAAGACCATCCTGTTCCAACCCCCTGTCATGCTCATCCGGGCATAAACTCCATGGACAAACCTCTTAGAGGAAAGAAAACCTACAGAAGATGATAGGAAAATTGTGGTACGTCCTACAGGAGCTCTCCCAGTTTTGCCCAGCAGAGTGATTCTGCTTTAAAAGCCAGTGGGGTAAAAGTGTTTCTCCAAGAGGGCCAGAGGAAATGCTTCACTTTGTTTTTGTTAATTCCTGGTTGATATAGTCTAAAAAACATGGGATTTCTGAGGAAGAGCTATTTTTTGTACACCACAAAATTCATGCTAAACCTTTGGCACAGCTGTCTCCAAGGTTTTACATAAACATAATGGAAAGGGAAAAATAATTTGAGGAAACCCGAGCTTTAAAAGGCACTGGAATTGAGTTGGTCAGTAATAAAAAAAAAAAATGCAGAAATTTTTTCTCCTATTAATTAGCAGAGCCTTATTCTGCTTGCCATACCCATCTCAGGCAAAACCTCTAGATCTTCACTGTAGCAACTTTAAGTGGCCTCTTTCTGTGAAGATAACATTTTTTAATCATCAAGGTATTTCTTCATCAGTGGAATCGATCTCAAAAGCGGTAAACGCTCAGATATGCTGTCTGCTTCAAATAACCACTTCATGACTCACAAGGCCAGGTTGGATGGGGCTTGGAGCAGCCTGATCTAGTGGAAAATGTTCCTGCACATGGCAGGGGGTGGAACTGCACGAGCTTTAAGGTTCCTTGCTTTAGAGCAAGGTTAGTAAAAGGTAGAAAAGTTTTTAGAGGGAGATGGCTTGAAGGTATGTAAAATTATGGTCCTGAGAGAAGGTCTGTTCCCATGTCCTGGAATAAGGGAAAGCACACATCCTCATGCTTTTGCTTGGTGCACTTCTTCACCAACATGAATAACTGTGCTAAGGTCTCTCAGAAGCAAACAATGCAAGCCCTAAGTCCTGGAGAAGCACCCCCACACCTCGAGGGCAGAGCCCATTTTGGAGGTGTTGTGGGCAGTTCATGGAAACACAGGTCTGTGGGGTAAAAAACCATGCTGTCAGTCCATTTGGAAATTCAAACCACAGCTCAGCATGTTGCCTGTGCTGTGGGTTTTGCCATTCTCGGGGGATTTTGGTGACCAGAAGCCTAAAACTGAAGTCCATAAGACAGCGATTACCTTTGTCTCTCTCGTGATAACAGCTGTACAAGTGATGTTTGGTCACCCACGCAGGTTTCTTGCAGGTGTTGACAAGCTGCTCGTCATGTGTCAGAAAAGCTGGGTGTTTATTTTCCACGGTGACACGTCATTCGTTTTGTGTTAAGGGCAGCAACAGTGTGTGCTGCTCTGTGTGAGCAAACCACCCGTGGCTGGGACCGTTCCCACGTGGCGCCGGAGAGCTGCATCCACACCATGACACTCTTACCTTTCAGCTCAGAGTGGCCACATCCAAATGGTCATCAGGAGAGGCTGCAGGCCTGGGGTGACCCCCCCCATCCGTGGTGGGAAGTGCTCCCCGGTGGGCTCAAACACAACCCTGCAATGATTTAGCTGAGTTCAAGTAAATTTGTGTAGACACAGGGTAAGTGTGCTGCATATACAACCATACCAACCACTGGGTGAATCTTCCAGTATCTTTTTTTTTCCTTTTCTTTATGGTGCCAGCTGGTGGAAGGGTTGAGTTGGTGAAACACAAGTGTTTAATGGGATCCTTGTCACTGCAATGTGTACAAGCTTTGGCACAAGAGGAAAGCAAACAAAGAGCAACTGGTGATAAGAAGCTCCCCTGGATATTTAGCGAAGTGATTTGTTTAGGCGGAGGCCTCTCTTTGTTTGTTTTCTAGAATCATGTTCTTGACCTTTATCAGCACGAAGAATTATTTTTTAATTCAAAAACACCTCATTCATGCTTAATTCTGAGATCTACGCTCCATCTCAGCGTTGGCCATTGCGGTCCGTGGGTCAGCTACAAACCAGGCAAGCAGTGCTTCCATTTCCTGAGTGGGCATAAATAACCGAGTGGAAATCGGACAATTCGAGTCTGAATGTTGAGTTTGAAGCGTATCTGTTGCTTATTCCATCTGTCATTTGTGTGAGCTGTGCACTTAATGCACAGTTTCGCAGCTTCAACCACACACAACGGCGGCACCGCTGGCTTGCTGTGTAAAGTCCCCGGGGAACACGACGGTCTGAACGCTGCAGAGCTGGGAGCAGGGAGCAAATAAATCTGCTTTAGGTGCTTTGTGTCTGTTCCTGGGCCTGAACAGGCTGGTCCTCAAATGGTGAGGGACAATGGGTTGCTCTGCACGCCTGACCACATCCCGGAGCTCTGGCACTCAGAAGCCATTAGGGCGGTGATTTCTTATTGAGCAAAGGGATTACTTTATGTCTGGGCAAAATTTTTTATCAATAGTGGTAAGAGATTTTACCACCACACTGCAGTCGGGTTCATTCATCACAGAAAACAGCCCCCTGTCACTCTGTGCAATAATCTATAGAGCATCCTGTATCCTGAATATTCTGTGCAGCAAGTTCTCCGTCTCATAAGGGATAAGGCTGATTGGGAAAAGGTACATGAAGGCTACAGAGCCATGGGGCTGCTAGTGCTGGAGGGATGGCTACAACTTAATCTGGAAACATGACAACTCAAAAGGTCTGATAGATGCCTATGAAATCATGACAGGCATGGAGAAAGTGGACAGGGATTGCCAGTAGTCAACAAGCAGCTGGTCCCATCCAGTAAAAGGAGGCTGGGGCATAAAATGAGGGCAAATTTGACAGCTTCAATCACCAAAAGCTTGTTTTCTTTTTCCCCACAAGCTGTATTTAAGCTGTGGATTTTATTGCCACGAGATGCTGTGAGCTGCTAGAAGTGTGCCTAGGTTTTAAAAAGTCACTGGTGGCATTCATGGACGAAAAAAACCATTGAGGGTTATTAAAAACAAGACATGAAGTCTAGGTCAGAAAAGCCATGAGCAGTAAATCATTAGTAGCTAAACCAATATTCTGGGAACATATCACTAATTGTTTGTGTGCTTTCACAAGGCATCTGATTTCTTCTGTTACTGGGAACAGGCTGCTGGTACAGGTGAACTTTTGGTCTGACCCGGTCCGGCTTTTCTGGTGGTTTTGTTGCTTTTTTTCCCCATGCTACAAAAGCCATAATTCTGCTTGTTTTGTGGGTCCTGTCAGCTCACTAATACCAGAGCAAACTTGCAGGGTAGGGCACAAAAACAGGCTGTGCCCTTCCTCCCCTGCCTCCCAGACCTGCTGGCTGCACCAAGGAACTGTAAAACCAGATGTTTCAATCTCCTGGGGATTCTCTGGGAATGAGGGGAATATTGAGAGGGCAACTCTGCCGGGGATAGCTAAAACCACTTTTGGATGCTGGGGGTGCTGTACTGGTGTGAGAGATCCTTTAGGTCAGGGATGACAGGATCAGTGTTTGGAACTGAGACCTTTAGCATGGAGATGGAATCACTCAGGAAAGCCCTGACAATCAGGGTGTTGCGAGTCACCAAGAAAGGACCTGGGGGACTACGGCTCCAGTCTTCAAAACGAACTGACTTTGGCATGTCTCCTTTTATTTGTGTGGATTCACAAGGCACGCCCTGAAATTCTGCTAAAGCTACTTCCAAATGTTTTTGAAATAACCAGAGGCAGAAATTTCTGCCATGAAACTCTTCAACATATTATTTGTGAATTAAAATACTTCTGAAAAGGTATTCTTGGGGATAAATTTCCCAGTTGTTTTCTTCAGTGTAGTAAGCACAGCATTAAATTACAGGGAAGCTCAACTATTATCTCATAGTTTTCTTTTTTTTTTTTTATTATAGACTTTTTATCCACATGAATGATAAAGAAACTACAACAGAGTTAAATACCTTTTTTGATAACAGTGATTATATTCTTAATTACACTCAATATTAAATTGTAAAATATTTCCAGAGGAGTACAATCGTAATTCATACAGCAGGCAAAATACCAGAGGAGGGAAGGGACGAGGGAGAGGGGTGTGAGTATCTCCAGACTGCTTTTAAAAAGCACTGTGTATGGCTAACGCTGCTCTATCCATCCATCCATCCGTCCATCCGTCCACCCGTCCATCCAGACGTGGTTCTGGCCCGCCTGGCGAGACGTTCGTTTCCTTCCATAAAACAATCACTATTCCAAAGCAAAAGGTGAGCTGGCAGATGTACTCAGTGTTGTCTGTGGCATTGAAAGGACCAGCAGTTCCTTTCACAGCTTATCTGCACGATTCGTCAAAAGCATTTTCTCTATCAAGCTCAACAGTCCTTCTAAAAACACAAAGACTTAAACTTTGGTACCACCAAAAAAAAAAAAAATATCAAGGACAGGCATTTTTTTTTGTTGTTTTGTGTTTACTAATAAATGGCTGCTACATTCTATTTGACATGGTTGTCCATGATACTATGAGGTCACTTGTCCTTAGGTTCAGAGGAACCTGATTTTTTTTTTTTTATTTAGATCCCCAAACACTTCCATTTCACAGTCTATATACAAGTCAGGTTTCTGACTGGGTTATAACTTGTAAGGTAACAGCTGCAAAAGCTCCTGTGCTTCTGGGAATTGAAAAAGAGAGAGAGAAAAAGAGAGAGAGAGAGAGAGAGAAAGTGTTACCAACATTAAGTCCAAGTTTCAGATACTCACATGACATTTTGTGCATTGTGACATTTATTTACAACCCTTGAAAAAGGGGTACTCATAAGTCACCCGCTCCAGGAGCATCCCCTGAGACTTTGATAGCGAGTACCTGTGGGGTCACGTGGAAATAAAGATGAAGTGCGATTAAACACCACAAGATCTGCTGTGGGGAGGAACACAGGGCCCAGCAGAGGGCAGGAACTGAGGGGTTGCACTGCAAGGCAGAGGGTCTCCACCCCCCGGGAATACTGCCTGGGCAGGGATGTGCAAACGCATTCCATCCCGGGGAGGCTCTTTCTGCTGGGCGCCTTGAGGACCCGAGCTTGCTCCTGAACAGCAGAGTGGCCATTCTCCGCTAGGCTGGTTCAGCTTAGCACTTCAGTAACAACTAATCTTTCAAAAGCACCGGGGCCCGCTCGGAGAAATCCCCGCTGTCCGCGGGGCTGGCGTGCCGCTGGAAAGAAGAGCGGCTCACGCCAGGAGCGCATCCATCCCTCCCGGGCGCGGACCGCTCCGTGCTGCGGCGCCAGCACCTTCCTCCCGGGGACCGGGAGCTGATGGAAACCCGAAGCTGGGAACAAACTGTTCCTCTCCTCCGATGCTGCCATCCTCAGGCAGGCTTTGATCGTGCAGCGAGCGCCGCGGATAAGGCGCTCGGGGCAGGACCTGCTGCTTTTCGTCTGGGGGGGGAGTGCTGCTTTATTCAGGGTATTAATGCCGCTGATTTTGCTTTAGATGAGCACTCAGGTTACTGTAGTCTCAATGGAAAACGCTGGCAGTCAGTAAGAAAGCGTGCACAACAGGGCAAAGCAGACCAACTCGATGCTTAGATTAATCTCCTTATCTCAGCCGGCAGAGCTCAAGGCCACAGATACTGGTTATCTGGCTGCTCTTACTCCTACTGTTTTTATTTTTAAGAATCTTCTTCTTCAATAGCTCGGGCAAACCTCCATCATCTATACTACCAAATGCCCCAGACTCTCTTGAATACCTCTATTTTGTACATTAATGAGATTTCTGTGTATGAATAGCTCTTCATTTTCCAATCTCCCTGCTTCTCCTTGGAGATTTTTTCAGTGAATCCACAAGCCAGATTTTGTGCCATAACACGGTAGCACAGGGCTACCAGCTTTTGGCATCTGTCTTCCATCCCTAATCTTCTTGTTTTACCAGAAAAAAAATGGGGGG
>VZRJ01010619.1:6568-24178 GCA_013397565.1 Ptilonorhynchus violaceus | reverse complement strand
GGGGGGGGGGGGGATGTAATTTACGTGTTAAGATTTTAGCACCCAAAGCTGGAATCTACCAGGCCACTGGTGATGGAAGTGGTGTTCCCACTATATGAATATTTCTAATAAACACGGTCCTACAAACCCCCCAAAATATGCTGATGTACTGCTCTTTCCTGGAGCTAAAGGAGTCCCATTGGGGGCAGAAAAACTCATCCCTACCTGGACAAGTGAACATCTTTCTGCACCCTGAATGCCAAGGTATTTCCCTCCTTCCACTTAAGGTACATGACTATGGTGACCCTTTCCAGCATTGGGAAAAGCACGTGGTCAGGCAAGTGGAACCCTGGAATGGTTTGGGTTGGGAGGGACCTTAAAGCTCATCTTGTTCCCCTGTGCTGCCATGGGCAGGGACACCTTCCACTAGACCAGATTGCTCCAAGCCCCATCCAGCCTGGCCTTGGACACTGCCAGGGATGGGGCAGCCACAGCTTTTTTCAGCAGCCTGTGCCAGGGCCTCACCACCCTCACTGGGAAGAATCCTGATATCTGGTCTAAAGCTGCTCTGTTTCAGTTTGAAGCCATTCCCTTCGTCCTGTCACTGTAGGACCCATGGGTCAGCTCTCAACACTACGTCCCACCCCAGGGAGGCCTTGTAATTCATGCCACCTGTCAGGCATCACCTTTAGCACAACACCTGCACAGACAGGGCTTTGGGACCACCATCAGTAGCACAAAACAACAGAATGATCCTCTTAACTCTTGCAATGGCTGCAAAGAAAAGCATGGCAGCCAGGTCAGGTGGAATGAAGTCTCTTTTTCACGAGCTCACCTTTAGCTTTTGCTGAGGTGTGCACCGAGCTTTTCTTTCCTGATCAAGCTTGCTGCATAGGGAATCTGGAACGACACAGAAACAAAGACACTGCCTAAGCCAAGGTCTGGCTAGTGAAACATCCAAGCTGGAAACCCCTGCAAAGGAAAGGTTTTGTTTGCCTGTGTGAAAACAGGGAGGAATTTTAGGAAACAACACTTTAAATTAAAGGGTTGAACTCTTTATGAAACTGCAAGAAGGTTGAAGCAGAAATAAAACAAAATGGTCTGAATTAAAACAACAGATCATCTTAAAAGTCATTGTAAAATATGTCTTCTGATGCTTTGTTTATATCAGTTGCTGACAAAGGGTAAAGCCACCTGTGAGGTCATAAAAAATCAGCTGTCTGTGACAGAGCAGGCAATGCACACTGATCCCTGCACAGCCAAAATACAGCAGGTTGGGAGTGTGAGACTGCATGTATTTATATCCCCGTAATTAGGAAGTTCATAATAGTTATCTCCAACTTGCACCAGTCTGAGGGGAAGCCACTGAAGTGGAACAAATAATTAAAGAAAAACAGAGAACATGGGCATATTAGGGAACATGGTTATATTTAGAAACAAAGTGGGATGATGTGCTCATTGGCCACTGGGAATACATTACAGGGCTGCTCTTCTTCAGTGCTGGGCCTTTAGAATGCAACAAAACTAAATTGCTCTGAGATTTCTCCATAGCTGGCAGTCCAAGTGGCTACAAATTCTTTGATGATGCCTTTTGGAGGGACCATAGGAGGAGTTCAGGCTGGGAGACCAAAAAATATCTGTGTCCCCACACCCCCAGGTGCTGCTGCATGCTGAGCTGACCTGCTTCTGCTGCCAGGCACTCCAGAATACGCTCACAAACAATGAGAAATATGTTACTGCAAGCTGACAAACACGTCAGCTGAAGTCAGGAGCAAGGCCTTAACCTGCACGAACAGCAGAAGGAAGAGATGGACAAATGTGCAGAGTTCAAGCAACCTGCCCCACACACCTAACGACACAGTGAATTTGCATCCATATCCACTGACCCCACACATTCTTGTATATCCCTGTTTGGATTTTAAACACATTATGCCCACAGTGCATGAGAATGTTTATGTGAACTGTGCTCAGCATGTCTCTGGGCCGGTGCAAAGCATCATGTCTGCAGGGACATTGAGAGCCTTATCCACCCCTGCCTACCTTAATAAGGAAAAGAGGAGGGAAGGACCAGGATGAGAGGACAGAGAGGGGCTTCTGCACCTCGATAACTAACCCTCTCATTTCTTGGGAGAGGAGGTCAATCTGACTGAGAGCAGCAGCACCAGGAAGCAGCAGTGTCTGTGGCTGAGTGAAAGCAGAAGCCTTTCACAGGGGCACACTGCTTCCCCCTGCACAGCCCTGGAAAAAGGGAAAAGTGCTTGGACAAACCACTGATGACTGGCAAAGACCAAGGTTCCAGGTGTTTTGTCTGACTACTCTTACATCCCTTCCCTTGACAGAAGCTAAAGGGTATCAGGCAGCTTCCCCCCAAAACCCAGAGCTGTCCCCTCCACCATGTCCTCAAACAGATCTGCCTCCAGGGCACAGTGCTTGCAAAGGCTGAAAACTCCCTTCCACACGGCAGCAGAGAGGGGGGTGTGAAGAAACCGCTCACCTGATCACCCATGGCCATGGTCTGGACGAAAAAGAGAGCCACAAACAAACTGCACAGAAAATCAGCACATTCCAGCTGGGACCTGTGATGCCTCACCAGCTGATTCCTGCCTCTCTCCCACTCAGGAAGGCCAACTTGGGTTTGCATGGCCACAAATTATATAGGACATCTCCCAAGCTGTACTGACCTAGATAATACAACGGGGTACATTCTGTCAGAAATTAACTGTTCTTAATCCACTTCTCTGCTATATTTGGCACATCAGCGTCTTTCTAATGTATGTTGGTTTATCTGCTCTCCTGGTAATAAATGACAGTGGGAAAGGTGGGTGTTCAACAGGGAAACGACTACTTTCTTCATGAGTTAAATCACCTACAATGTCATCTTCTATTTTTGTCGTTGTCACATCATTTGGTAACTCTGATGCTGTGGTGGAATGGGATTTAGGGCTCTTCATAACAAAGCAGTCGCCTTTTCTGCACCCATGGGGACTGATGAAGATAGGATCAGCACTCAGAAGGGCATGGAGATGCAATGGGTGGCCCTTATCTGAAGGAGTACATCAATAACAAAAGTGCAGGCAGTTTGGTTTTAAGCAGCAAGAAACCAGTTTCTTATGACCAAGTTCACATGAGTATGAAATACAACACAGTGAGAGCAGATGTGAAGAGAAACCCCAAGAGAAATGCAATATGGACACTGGGTCTTTTTTCCTACAGTCTGACTCCAGCCTAGTCCTGGGTGCTGGTCACCCCTTAGGAGTTGGAGCACCTCCTGTGTGCACTCCTGGAACACATCCTCTTTTGTTCCAGCTGGAAGAACCCAGTTAACAAGCCCTGAGTCTGCTCCACAACACAAACCAAAGCACAGATAAGTGGATAGGATTGGGGATTCTTTTCTGAAGTCCCTGTCTTATCCCTCATCCCACATAACTATATCCAAGTTATACACACTTGGATGTCAAAGAAGCTTCAGCACACCATCCTCTTTCAAAGACTTTGCCTCTGCATCCCCTCCCTAGTGGGGCACACAATGTAACATCACCCTGACTTCTGTTGCCTAGAAAAAAGATTTTGCACTCAGGCAGCAGCAGAAGCTGGCCTGTGGCTCTCTGTACCTCCACATCCATTTTTGATCAGAACTTCTGCAGATTCTGAAGGAAAGGAAGCCTTCTGTTTAAATTTCTACAAAGCATTCCTTTTCTTTAACATTTGGACTCACTGGAGAAGGGGGCACAGTTCCATCCTACCAGCCCAAGTCATACCCACATGTATTGCCAAGATACAAGTTTTGCCCACCTGCCCTTAAAAAATAAAAAGTCGGAGAGCAGCAAATAAAACTCTGGTGAAAACAGTACGTGGCGGCTCACTTTCCTGAGTGCAGCCAGGGATGAGCATTTTCAGGACACAGGACACACCGTTCCAGAAATGTTCTTTTACCTGTTATTCTGTGTGTGCCTGTGAACAGGCACTTCAGGACAAGATGCCACTCTAGAAGCCCAAGAGCCTTTCTGCTCAACAACCGTTTGTGCTCTCGCCAAGGTCAACCATTGGAGCCACACCACTTCAGGCAGAGCACAGAAATCAGAAATGGCACTGAAGCACCACCATTCCCTATTCCCTGTTTTTGGAGAATGGAGGCAGGCACGCTGTGACCGTGTTCTCCACGCACTGAAATGTGGCTGCTGCTTGGTTGGATAATGAGTACATTAGTTGTACAAAAGCACCAGATTTCCGTAAACAACATAAAATAGGAGTTATATGTACTGATGCTCTTTTGAATTGGAGGGTGACCCAGAGAAGCATGCTCTCATGCCTCTGAAGATTTACCATCATTACCACATGGTAGATTTTTTCTTCTTTTAAACGTTCCTCGTCAATCTTTAAAGATCAGGGTGAAAGATGATGCAGAGATGGAAATCAGTTTTGCAGGTAGATAGTTCCTGATTTATTTTATTGCCTGACCCTGAAGAACAGAGTTGATTTAAGGGAGCACTGAGTTCAGAAAGGCATAAAACACAGAGGACTTCCAGATGGATCCAGTTCTGAGCTGTGGACATTATTATCGGCCCAAAGTTAGGCTAGTGAGGAGGAATTCAGTTCATGGGAGGGTAAACAAATTCAAATACCCCGAACAAAACCAAACCAACGTTTTTCACCTAATCTGGAAAGACAAAGGCCTGCCTGAGTACTTCACATTTCTAACACATCTCAAAAACCTTTCAGCCCTGTGTAAAATTAGTGGGATTGATCATCACCTGATGATCTAAACCACAACAGATGATGGACACGTGAGCTTTTCCTCATGGGTAGCTCACCACTGAGGTCAGTGCTTTCTGAAAACCCACAAAACACTTGTAAGGGATCTCTGAGAGAAAATTAAGAAGAGCTACTCAGCTTGCAGGAGGCTTAAATTTGCTGCTTGGAGTTCTACTTCCTGTGGCAATGTTTGAGAGGGGTTCACAAAAACATTAAAGGACAAAAACCACCACGCTGGGAATGCTGCTTCTGATCTTTTTCTCTCACCAGGCAGCTAGGAAGAAAGTTCATGGTTTTAATATTTGTTCCACTAACGCAGTTGCTCAGAAGACAATATCAGACAAGATACAGAGTCTCAAGCAGGAGTTGACTTGGTACTTTCCTATGGTGCTGGGCTGTTCCAGCTGAGGAATTCTGGTCACACTGGACAGAAAACAAAACTTCTAAAGGCAGGTGAGCTCTCCTAAGGTATGTCATTCAGAATTTCCCTCCTCCTGCTGGGCAGCAATTCCTACTCACCGGCCCTTTCTGGACAGCTTAGTAAGAAAAGCCAGATGACCCTCAGCATCCCAGAATCTTTTAGGTCAGAAAAGATCCCTGAGACCACCAAGTCCAACCATTCCCCAAGCACTGACAAGGCCACCACTGACCCATGTCCCCAAGTGCTACATCCACACGGCTTTTAAATCCCTCCAGGGATGGGAACTTCACCCCTGCCCTGGGCAGCTGACCCTAGTGCTTGACAGTGAAGAAATTTTTCCTATTGTCCCATCTAAGCCTCCCCTGGCACAACTGGGTCCATACACAAAATCCATATTTTATATATGATCTCCACGTACACGTCCTGTACTTGGCCAATTAGGGAGACAGCACTCTGCAAGAGGAGGAAGAGAAAAATGCATTCCATGGTCTAAGATTCATTTTCTTGTCAAATACCATGATTGGTTGTTTATTAGCCCTTGGCTGAGAACCTGGGACAAACAGGTTGCAAAACTTCCTGGTAGCTGATTCAGACACTCTGAAAACCCTGAACACTGAAACACAAGAATTTCCACCTGAACATCAGGAAGAAATTCCTCACTGGAACAGTCTGCACAGAGAGGTTGTGAAGTTTTCCTCACTGAAGATATTCAAAAGCTGCCTGGAAAACAGCTCTGAGCAACGTGCTCTGGGGGATTCTAACTGAGCAGAGAGTTTGGACTGGATGATCTCCAGTGTTCCCTTCCAGCCTTACTCATTCTGTGATTCCCAACAAAACTAATGCTCCTGCAGCCTACTAACCCAGGCTGTGTCCGAAGAACCCAACATCCACCACTAAAGATGTAACAGAACGGGACCCAGCCCGTTTTCCCAGCGACCTGAGCCTTACTCCTGACTGTCAGGAAGCCGTAAAACATTATTATTTTTTAATTGCGGGCAGGGCAGAGCAGCGGGATGAACCCACACCGACTCAGCCCTGCCCTAACCGAGGCTCCGAGCGCGGAGCATCGACCCGCGGCCCCTGCGGGCGCAGTGGCGGCCCGGGGCCGGCAGAGGGCACCCGCGGCCCGCGCGGGGACGGATCTCCCAAAAACGGGGACGAATCTCCCCAAAAAACGGCGACAGAAAGCGCCGTGGCCAGCGTCCAGCACGGTCCGCGCACACGGCACGACCGTCACGTCAGGCTACAGCGGGTGTTGGCGCTGGAAAGTTTTCAAATGCAGTCATATTTTGTTACGGTTTTTCGTGGTTAGGTTCGGTTTTCGTACTCCGGATACTTCTGAAACAGCAAACACGCCAAGGCAGGTTTTTTTTAAAGTCTAATTACTCAGTTCAGGGTGAGTTTCAGCAAAAACCTGCCTCTGGTACCCACTGTTACAGAGGGTCAGGGAATCACAGAATCCTTTAGGCTGGAAAAGCCCTCCAAGATCATCGAGTCCAACCGTTCCCCCAGCACTGTCAAGGCCACCACTGACCCGTGTCCCCAAGTGCCACATCCACATGGATGTTAAGTCCCTCCAGGGATATTCAGGAAGGACTAATTTAAGTTGTGTAATTCTTCAGCAGTGAGAAGAGCCAAAAACCCCCCTGACTGTGGGCATCTATATTGTTTGCAAAATAATTTTTAAAAGAATTAAGCCAAGCCAAGTTCTGTGGCTAGTTACACCAATAAATTTTTAGTTTAATACTACAAAGGTATACACTTATGAAGGTCTAAGTAAAATTAAGATTTACTTATGCCTTAAACACTTCTGCTATTCTCTTTGCACTTCTATGCTAACAAGAAAATTAGGTTAAAGCCCTGTTAAAGCAGTAGTGCAGCATCTCAGGTACAACCCCCCCCCAACCTGCCCCTGTTAAAAAACAAAACAAAACCAACAACCAAACAAAAAATCGAAAGCAGCCACACTTTTTGTGTATTCTGCACCAAAAGCTGCAATTCATCCATGCCGTAACCCAGGAAGGCTGAAGTAGTTCTCTCATTACCACATTCAGTTCATTAATCTTAATTCTAGAAATAAACATACGAGATACATTCCCATGAATGAATTAAAGTGACTGCAGGGATTATCACGTCAAAAATGCTGACTCCATTTCAGTTATCAACCAAGACAGAGCTGAAGATTTCTGCACCCATCGTAAACAAACACCCTCATTATTTGCAGCAGTCTCTCAGTTTTCCCTACAAACATCTTTTTATCGGTCTCGCTGATCACAACCTGCTCCACAAATGTGAGCACAAAGAATTGCTGGTGATTTGACAACGTTTCTGCCAGTGATAATTAAACTCGGGCAGCTGGAGTGAGTGACAAGGTCCTGAGTTGTTGTTGCAGTACATTAAATGCTGAAACTATTCTCTGTAAGTACATTCAGACAGCTCTGTTTAATGATTAAATTACTATTAGTCTTTCCCTAGCATGTATCAGTAAGTGAAAAGGGTGTGAATTACTTTATCATATTTCTTTTCCTGCCCAAGAAAATCAGAAAAACTGCCACAGCTGGCTTGCTGGAGGTCTGGGATATCCAAATCCAGAAATAACTTCACAACTGGACCGCAAGGCGAAGGGCAGAGGTGATCCATTCTCTCCCTGGGAGGCAGAGTTAGCTCCGAGCTCAGCTGACACAAGAGATAAAGGCTGGGGTGGGCCCATAGACTTTGTGCTTTAAAGTGCTTTGCAGCAGGAAATCTGGCTGGTCACCTGCCTCAAGCCCAAAGCAGCAGGGGAAGTGGTTTTCAGGATGGCACCCTAATTACCATTTTCTGTGACAAAAAAATTCACAGGTCAAGCCAAACTTCCTGCCCGGCATCGAGAGACAAAGGTGAGTGCAGTAACAACTGGAGCTATTAAAGGGAAGAGTGGAGACCAGCGGCAAAAAAATATCCAGAGGTGTTCTGGACTGGAGTTTCCTCCATGAACAACCTCTTTCAGACACCCTCCATCTCTCATTGAAATCTCTGAAGTCAGCAGGAATGGGGCACGTGAGCGTTCGGCAGCTCTAAAAATAAGGCCAGCCCTAAATGCCTCTGAACATCGGAGCACAGCTTTGACAATCCTGGCCTTCAGCTTTACTTTTATGTCCTAACCCATCAATTAGAAAATGACAGTACTAGGAGGCTGGACCATGCCTTTTCCTCACCAGGACCCCATGACGAGAAGAAGGAAAATTTAGATGCTCTAGCACAGGGCTGATACAGAGAAGTGGGGATATTTGGCAAACTTGTCTCCCAAAAAATCCCCCCTCTTGAGCAATGTCAGACTGATCCCAGAGGAAGCACGAGCAAAGCAAGCACTAGCTGACAGCCTCACCGTGCCCTGCTCTTAAAACCACACTAAGCACTATTCGAGCATGAAGCAGCTTCCCATACTCCAGCCCCTTTGCTTGTGCTTGATTAAGCGTGTCAAGTTTTCAAAACAACACAGCTGAATGTGACGATCTAGAGCTGCACTAACACACAGGCAAAATCCCTCTGGATTTTAAAACAACAAGCAAGAGACCCAGCAGTAACGTGTGCCTGCTCTGAACTGTGTTTTGGCAACTTGATCCTTTACCGCTGAGTTAAGCACTTCTTCTGGTGTCTGAAACGTGGAAAAGACACATCCTAAGGTTTATTTGCC
Organism: Ptilonorhynchus violaceus; assembly: GCA_013397565.1. NCBI lineage: Eukaryota > Metazoa > Chordata > Aves > Passeriformes > Ptilonorhynchidae > Ptilonorhynchus > Ptilonorhynchus violaceus. The sequence goes on along the minus strand of VZRJ01010619.1, from coordinate 15,350 downwards.
AGTGAGGAGCTGGGATTGAGCAGATTCCCTACTGAGGGCTGAAATGCACCTCTTGGCAACTCACGTGAGGTAGAAGCACTTAATTGCTTAAGGTTTACTGATCCAGTCCTCCCTTCCTCTCTGCAGAAGCACCTCTACATGTTGAGTAAACGTATTTTTGCTTAGCTGAAACATGAAGACCCATCTGGTTACTGTGTGAAAGTAAATCTCCAGGTAATTAGGCTCTAAACCAGCTGAGAACTGCATGCTTACTTCTTGCTAAGTGTAAGGCAATAAGAGCTCGGTAATACTGCATCTGCATATGGCTCACAAAGGAAAAGTTTGAGGCGTGCACTTAAAAAACGTAAAGAAACAGCTCAAAAGGTTTTTAGCAGAGAAAACAAACTTACGATTTGTAGCTGCTGCACCATTTCTTCTCTGTACGCCAGTTCCCGCTTCATCTGATCTTGGAAATTATCTGTATGAGGGGGGGAAAAAATGTAGATGCAATAATTAAAACAGAGACCGTATGGAAGAATTGACATAAATCAAATTAAACCAAACCCAATCACTACAGAAGTGCTTCACCACGTAGCACTACGAAAGTCCTTCGTTCAATTAAAACGCATGCCTAACAAAAACTTATCTAACAGGAGACACTATAGACAGCACAAAAAACGTGGAAAAATTAGATTTGGCTACTTCCCCACTCAGAAAATGCAGGCTGCTAAATTCGTGTTGCTAGCATTTATTCCCAGTCATTTTCCTCCATGGGCCAGACCCTGCAGTCATTAGTCAAACTTCTACGAGCCCAAAAGAGAAGAGCAAAAGCTGCTCTTCTTTGCTTTGGCATAAATCTGTTGACATCAACAGCGATGTCCAACATGTGAGAGGAGAAAGCGTTCAAGGATGCAGGGTTTGATTTGTAGTTCGTAGCATAGTGCTGACGGCTTTGAGCAAAACTAAAGCTCCATAAACAGCGACGTGGGATTTGGAAGGGGAAAAGTCTTTGAAAGAGAGATCCTGGGCAGCTGGGTTACAGCACAGGCCAGCATTCCCGCTCCAGTAGGTCCTCCTTCCCTGATTTTCCTCCTAAACAACCATTTCAGAGAAAACTTAATTTGATAGAAGATTAACTGGTGCTCTGTATTCCATAACGCTCCTGTTGGAGGGTAGGAGAAAGAGAAATATAAATAAAACTATTGACAAGAACCAAATAACTTGAAGAGCTGCGTGATGGAGATCTGGGTGCAAGGACAGGCTGTGAAATGGAAGAGAAGAGAAAACCCATTCCAACCAGTATAATTTTGATTTGAGAAACAAGCCGGACCTGAAAGAAAGTACAAGAGGGCAGAGCTCTGTCCCTCTCTTCACACAAGAACTTTGTCCTCTCTGAATGACGAGCTAAAGTTGTTGTTTAAAAGGAAAGGAGGCAGGAAAAGAGTAGTGAAACAAAGAAAGAGCGAGAAATTTCAGCAGGCTGAAGCCATCAGGGAGTCCAGCACAACCACATTGAAAAGGACATGGCAACATTAACTTAATGGAGTTCTTCAGATTTCAAGTAAATTCCCACAGAACTTTTCAGCCTATTCCCTCTACTCCCTATACTTGATCAGAAATATAAGCCAACAGATATAAAGCAGATTTACAATTTCTCTTCCTAGCCCCTCAAAGAACCATGTAGTATGAAAACTGCCTCCTGTCCTGGTCACTAAAGGCTGATAGTTACTACTGGGGCCCTCCAGCTTCATTCTGAGTAGGCTTGAAGGAGAAATTTTCCTTCTTTCCTCAACACTTTCCTCCCAACTGCATCTTCCTGGGCTCATCACCTCTCAACACAAGCAGCTCAGGAATCTTGCTCAGTCCTGCCTGGCAAATGTCCAAGCTCACAGTGGAAATGGGGTGCTCATGGTAGGGACAGCATTTCTTTTCCAGCAGCATCTATCCGAGTCCAAACACTCACAGACAAAGCCATAAGCAATGCCCAGGAGAAAAGATATGAATATTTAAATAGCTCTCCTAACACAAAATTAAATACTTTAAGTACCCAGACTGCATCTCCGCCATTTTATTGCCGCGTTGTTTAAATGCAGACGGACAAAACGCGGAGCAGCCGACGCTGAAGGAACAAACCAGCACAGGGTTCCAGGAGAACACGCTGCCACCAGGCAGAGGTGCTTACATTTCTATCAGGACAGCAAATACTTTGACTCTCTTCAGGTGATCTGATAGGTTTTTTTTATTTTCTTCAAGTGGTCTCTGCTTTGAGAGGCCTTGCAGGCAAAGGAAAATTTCACCTGCAGCTTTCAAGCACAAAAGCAATGTGAAAAAAACAGCAGAAGACAAGGTCTTGCTGTTTTATGAATTATCAGAGTGCGTGTTTCAGGCAGGCAGAAGAAGCCACAGAGAAGCATGCAGCATAGCACTGTTAAGAGAGCTTGCAAATAAGCTCAGTTCTCATTTCACAGTGATTTCCGTGAGGAGAACTCTGAAACCAAACACCATGTACTGCACAGCCCTGCTGTGGGTAGCGGCTCGATGATATTAAGGTGTAACACCCCAAATGTACTTGGTTCCAAGTGGAAGATGCAAAAAAAGGGTGACTTTAGAGTTAACTCCAGGTAACCTGACAGAAACGTTTTCTAGAGAGAAATGGTATCACCTTCCACATCTCACATGTTGCCTTGCAGCTGAAACAGGGATGAGTTTTCCCCTACTTAAAAAACACTAGGAAGACCTGAAAGCCAAAGTCTCCTTGTTTATCAGAACGGTGCAAAGCACAGGAAGAACCTTCACCACCCGTGGGCGTGGGAATCACCATGGCAGTGTGTTCTTGTCCTTGGCAGCTTCAGGGCTGGCACAGAGATCCCATCTCCACGGCTGACGCTGCAGGGAGCCTGACTGGGGTATAAAGTCTGTTACTGCCTCCTCTTTGGCCCCTCCTGCAGCCTCAGGTATTTCCAAGCCACGATGAACCCATCAATACAATTTTAATTTTAGCTCAGCTTTCCTTTAGCTGGATCTCCAAAGACTTCTCTCCCTGGCTCCTCCCTACCCAAGACCACCAGAGGCAGCTTGTAACTGAGGAAACCCGGAAAAAGAATTTCTAACACCTGACCTAAAGCTGCAGCCCTGTCCAGCAGCAAGAGCCTGGAACAGACCCCCTCTCTTTTGCTAGAACATGTGCTAGAGGACAAAACACCCTTAACATGGATTTACACTAATTTGCTTTACAAAGACCCTTTTTCTTGTTTTATTACACGTGGAGGAGGGGTGGGTTTTTTTGGTAAATCTAAATCTGTAAATAGGCTTTACGGTCACTTGTAGATATTGTTTATAGCGCATTATCTGTTTTCTATTTTAATCCTGAAGAAAATTGACCACTACTTTGTGGTACACTGAAACCACATATTTTTCAAGCCAGCATACAGCAGTCACCACTTCCTTGGTCGGCCGTACTTGTTCTTTTCTTTTATTTGAATTGTATTTCATGTGGTTTAATTGCAGTCTTTATTTACATGGCAAAGACAGAGCATTAATTTTACTGCAGAAGAACAAAAGGATAAATAAGAGACTCAAATGGCAAAAGTCCAAGATGCCATTTCGCCAATACCACACAGCAGCGTTTTGATCTCCACGAATTGTTTGAAAATTACCTCACTCCCAAACCCAAGTAATGACTGAATTTATTCTGAAGGATGAGGTTATGCTCCTTTCATTAATATCTGTATCATGTCAGGTGGCTCTTCTTTATTTATGGAGCTGTCTACATATTTCAATACTTGGACTAAAGATGGAGTCATTCCCAGAGTCCTCTCATTCCTTGCTTCCCTGAACTTACCTATCTGATGCTACAGAAAGGGCACAAGCACAGTTTCTTTGAATAATAGGAAAATGCTGTCTGTGTTCCCACCTTTTTCCGTGGGATCATCCTGATCTAGGTGGGATTTCTCCTGGAAGCATCTTTCTGCTGTTGCTGTCAGTGTCATCATAAAGATCCCAGCCAATGGGTCTTTTTCCATACCCCTGTGCAGTCAGCCCAGCCTTCTGGCAGCTTCACAAAAACCCTGCTAAGTGCCCATTTTGTTTTATTTAACACTTGCCCTGCACATTCCATCACCCCTGGACAGCAGCACCCCGGGCTCATCAGCCGTGGTGAAAGGGCCATCTCAAATAGCCCCTGTCAAGGGGAAAAATCCAAACAGGTGTTCCTACTCCTTGAACTCCAGCATCAGTTAGAATCTCCTGAAAATGAGTATTAAGTACCTTGTCTTCCAAAGCCCCCAAGAAGCTGGCTAAGACCACCAACATCACCGTACCCCGAGGGGCCCCAGACGTGTTTCTGTCTACTCACTGTATTCAGTGCTACCAAAACTAGCAAAATATACACCCAAACAAACATCCAGCCTGTATTTGTGCTACAAAAAACCTGCTTGGGCAGCGGTAAAGTCACAGCAGACGGGTCAACACAGAATCACAGAATGGTTTGTGTTGGGAGGCACCTTAGAGCTCACCTCATTCCAACCCCGGGGACACCTTCCACCACACCAGGTTGCTTCAAGCCCCGTCCAACCCGGCCTCAGCAGGACCAAGCCAAAAATCCTGGCAACACAACTGAGAACACACCTCTCCCATTTTATCAGCCTGACAACAGCCAACCACGCACACACAACACCAAAACCACAGATTATGTCTTACTGAAGACTGGGAAAGACGCATTTCCTTTCAACACCTGGAATTCCTGTTCCAGCCTCCTCCGTAGGTCGATCTGCTCAAACAAAACCTTCTGGAGTTCCTCTAACAAAGAGAAAAGTGGTTTGGATAATCTGTATAAATAATTCTTGAAAGAACAGTCGCAGAGCAATTCATTACCCTAAGACAAAATATTTTAGCGCTTATTAAAAAAAAAAAAAAGTGTTGCATAGACCTACAATAGATTTTGTGCAGAAAGCCATGAATATAAATCAATGTAATATATTATTTTAAAGTATTATATTACAGTGTCATGTATTGATTGATATATATGCATTAATCTCAATTATATCCACCCAAAGGTCCATATATTATTCATATGTTACTTGACAAGCTTAAAATATGGTGCAGAACAAAAGTGCCCCCTATTATCCTCATATTCTATTAAAACAAAGAGCAGTTTTATAATGTAAGAGGCCCTTATTCATTTTACCTTTCCCCATGTTTTCCACATCCTTCTTCAGAGAATGAGGTGAATTGGTTTCTTGTGTGTGTTCTCCTTAAAAAAGAGAGAGAGAAAAAGTTATTGATTTACTGATAGTGCTTTTTGTCACTGTTGTCCTTACTATGCATCCACTGCAGAGAATCTGGAGAAAAAAAAGGGCAGAAAAAAATACAAAGAAAGAGTAAAATCTAGCATTATCTACAAATTCCAGGGTGCACGGCACAAATATTTGCAAGCTTTTATTTTTTCTCTAGTTCAGTGAAGTGTCTGCCTAGAGCATGGCCTCTTGCAGACAATAGCTGATGTTTCCTCCATACATGGAGCTCTTCTTGCTGAGCTGATCCCTGCTTTTCCTCTAACCTCTCTTGAAGATGCTCTTATCAGAGAATAACTGGGAGCCAGCTGAGAAAGGGGAAGATCCTTCTCCACAGTCTCATCTCTTCTCCTCTCAACGGGAAGCCTGTGCTCTCCATCTGGGCAGGACCCTGTTCCAAAATCCACAGGCAAAATGCCTTTTTTGCCTTCATCAGCTCTCCAGCTTTATCATCTTCCGGAGCTCCATGGCATGGGTGTGCTGCAACTGGATATAATTTATATCCAGCTGAGGTAAAATTGACATTAGTGGTATTTGCATCTGAAGGATACAGCTCTGAGGTCAACCAATTGAGGGACTTCTGTCCCAGGTTGCTCTGTTTTTAATCATATTATAGTACAGAATTTCCTATACAAGAGAATGTGACCATTTCCAAACATATGCATGTTACTTCCTTCAGCCTTTTCCCCTTACAAATTAAATTTGAAAAAAAAAATCACAAGTCATTCACCTGAATGACAGTTCGACTTAAAAACTGAACTTGCTGACAAAAGGTGTTCTTTTCCTTATCCTCTAGAACTGTGAGTTTTTCCTCTGGCTTCTGTGAATTGGGTTTTTAACAAAAAGCTATGAAAAACTTTTTTTAAAAGAAAAAGATACCACTTTAGCTGAAACTGATGGGAGATTTTCTGTTATTTACAGCGGAAGTAGAAATGGACTCTCAATAATTAAGAAAATATTTGGTAAATAACCAATTATTGAACTAATTGGATTAATTCTGCTTTTAGTCCAGCCACTAAATACACATCATTAACTCTACCGATAAGTAATCACAAGAGACATAGACATAAATCTACTCATGTGTTTATGTATTTGGAAGTGAGGATCATGGAGAAAATATCGTGGGTTTTGATGTTTTGTTTGGTTTTGCTTTTTTTAAGAATAAAAATCCATAGCACTGAATAGGTCACCACACAACAGACAACAGTTCCTTTAAAAATTGTTGTGTCATCTCAATAGGCTAATTTTAAAGTTGAATTGGAAAGTCTTGCAATAGATGCAGTCAGAAATCTTTTTGCAAAACATTTATTTCTGTTTCCAAAAATCGATGCAATCCTATATCCAGTAAACCTTGAAGTTATAGTATGTGAAACCTATCCAATAGCTCTGCATTTTAGCATCTCCTCTCTCTTCATTCCTTAAAAAAAGCCAAAAAGCAACCACTCATTCAGGCACATACATTTACACAACTGGTATCTGGTGCCAGCAATTCCATTTTAAAAGCTTGTTTATGTAACACAGTGATTTAAAAAAAAAAATCATTTTTGCATGATATTTGGTAAGAACAAAGTATTTTTTACAGGTAAGTTGTCTCACCACTGTAAAATATATAGCAAGCTTAAAAATATATCACCTTTTGGGCAGTGGTTTAAGGAGTTTCCACAATGTAAAAATGGTTGTGGGGCTTTTTTTGTCTAAGATAATTCAGTTTTAAATGGGATGGCTAACAACAAAAATAAATTTGTTAGATAAATCAGGGTACACTAAATCAAAGGGGAGGAATATAAATTTAAGAACGGTATTTATTGAATTATAAACACTAGCATATTCCCAATCTGTTTCCATCATTGAGGCATTCTTTTCTGAATATTTTATGTGCAATTTTCAGGGATAACAGGCTCACAGACAGAAGGTAACTGGATTTTTCAAGAAGGAGGAAGGAAAAGGAGAAGAGGCTAGGGTATGGTGACAGCATAGCTCTTTCCCACTTGCTCAGCTGAGCTTCCAGGGCCGTTTGGTTTGAGGTTGCTGGGACAGAAAGAACTGCATCAAAATGAAAATAAGGGCATGTAGCATGAAGAACAACTTCCCCAGCATCTGTAGCCTCCCTGCTAAGCCACTGAAAAGGCTTATCAGAAAATCCTCCATCCTTGCACCTGAAACAAGTAAAGAATGGGACTGGAAAAAGGAAGGTACTTAAAGGCAAAAGCCAGGACATACAGTTTTAAAGAATAATTGCATTTTTAAACCACTTTCTGATGTTAAAAAAAATTGTCTCGACATTATTATTGTTAATGGCAGTAATAATCAGATGGGTTTCACCTTTCCTGTCCCCCTGAAAATGATAATCAGGAGCCTGCTCCTCTCCGTTTTTCCATACTTCCCAGAGGCCTCATCATGCGTTGTGTACTGCTCTACCTTAATTGAAAGGGAGGAGGTATTGAATATTTAACCAGCTTCCTTTCTCTTAAATGTTAATTAAAAGCTAAATAGGTGTTTAAAAACAAACAAACAGAAAGCCCAAAGAATTTTAATCAGTCTAAGAAAAAATCTCTTCCCCTCCTAATAGCTCCGCCATAACTCTCCCGGGCCTTGTCTGCACACAAACTTGTAGGGTTCAGAGCAGCAGGACTGGAAGCTGTGCCACCCCTGCTGTGGACACACAGATTTCCTTCATGAAAGGCTATTTCAGATTGTTCAGAAAAATCAAATTTCACCTCACCCATCTCTTGGATAGGGTGAAGGAGGGGAAAATATTTGCAGCGTGTTTAAAACGCCTCAGCGAAAGCTTTGGGTGCCTCTGTTCTTCCCGAGGAGCTCAGATGCACAGACATGGCTGCTCCGGAATAAAGGTACAAATGGCTTCCTTAGCCTGGAGTGCGAACATCCACCCATGGAGGACACCTCGAAACTACTCTTAAATCAGCTCTGTGGAAAACAGAGGTCCCGGTGTGGACGCTGGCACAACCTCAGCTCTTGCGATGCCGCCATTTCATCAGCTCTGCGTCCACTGGAGTGCTTAAGATTTGAATTTTTAACATCTGTATTTTTAACCGTTCTGAACTTATTCTCCACAAAAGAAATGCACTTCTTTAAAAAAAGAAGTTTTTACTTTAAAAAACTCACTTAATGCCCTCACTTTAAAAAAAAACCAAGCCAGACATAGCCAGGTTGCCTCTTCGTGCTGTGCCGCCTGGAACAACCTCCTGCAACCGTTCCTCAGGAAGCTCTCGGAGTACTCTTCAAACGGCAGCTACAAAATTCCACACTGTCCCAGACAACTCAATGGGCAACTGATTCGCCTAGCACGGAGCTCTGATGGCATGGGAATATAATCCCATTCTCCTGGCTCCACGCCCTGTGCCTGGTCCCCAACTCGTGCCCTCTACAACCCCCACTGCACCTGCAGTGTCAGACCACATCACACAGAACCATCTCCTCTTCTCTGTCTCCACATCATCCCTGTTATTCCTGGACAGCAGCTGTGCTTTACAATCTGCCAAAAGCTCTGC
>VZRJ01010617.1:1633251-1777773 GCA_013397565.1 Ptilonorhynchus violaceus | reverse complement strand
AGCTGTGCAGGAGATGCTCTCAGTGTGGGACGTCCAGTGTCGTAGTCCAAGCTGTTCAGGGCACCAGTTTGTCGCGGGGTGGGGAGGCTGGTGATATCCAGCTCCAGTGTGCCTGCAACCCTCCCAGAGAGCGTCCCACAGAGAGCTGCTCTTCCAGGGGCACTTGGCAAATCCTCCCAGGTGACAGGTGATTTCAGCAGGTGTAGCAAATCTTAGCTACAAGTGATTTCAGCTCTTGTGAAATCACCCTGGGCAGACTCAGGGAAAGAGAGACAGGAGCCTTCGTATAGCAGTTCCACAGAGGTAGCTTTATTGTCCAACCACCCTGCGAAGGGAAGGCCAAGGACAAAAACTCCCTGGTGTCAGGGGTAGAAGCAGGGGTTTATATGGGGAAAACATGGGGTGGAGTGGAAACCAGTTAGCCAACAGGGCACAGGCTATTACCCTGGAGGAACAAGGCATGTTGGGAACTTGTCATAACCCAGAGGTGAGTTGCTATACCTGGCTTCTCCAAGGCAGTGCTGGAAGCTCCATTCTTGAGGGCTCACAGCCCTCCACACATGTCCATTCCGTGTTCATTCACATGACATTGCATATACCTTTATTTTGACTATTTTAATGATTTGTACATTAACTCCCATTGCTGCGATATTGGGTGTGGTTGTTTAAAATCAGCAGCAACCTATCTAATCTGGTTTAAGGCATCCTTTCCAGCTCCCCCAGCCTCTTGTTCATGTATTCTTGCCTCTTCCTTCTGCTCCTTTGGCATTATCCAGTGACTATGCAGCTGTGCCAACACAGTGGGGAGGAAGTTTGCAAGACCATTTGCTTATTGCTTAACCTTCCACCAAAGAAAAGCATACTTCTCTGGTGAAATGTATTAGTGAAGGCTGCTGGGGTCCTTGTATAATCTTTGCTATTTCATTTGGAGAGGAAAAATGGCTGTGCTTGGAATGAGTGTTTGGCTTTTAACTATTAAGTGCCTTTGTTTGGAGTTTTATCCTGTTTCTGAATAGTCATGGTTAATTGACAAGAAGGATATCAGGATTCTAAGATTCAGAATCTTCCGGTGATGCTACAGTATGCAAAAGGTCATTGTTTCAAAAGGTCAGTGCTGCTCCTGCAGTGGAGGTTGCTGTCCTGATGCCAGCGAGTGGGGTCAGTCTGACCTCTGCTTGAGAGTATTAACTTGCATTTCCCACAGCTGGTGCTCTTTTGACATGCTGGGATAGGAATCTGATGAAGAAACTGTTTCAGGAAGGGTTTAGCTCTGGATTCTATGCTGTCAGATGTTTTTCCTAGCTTTTCTGATCAGTTTTTACCCCACAGACATGCAGTAATTTGTGTGGTTTACACTGGGACCACGTGGAATCCTTGTGTTTCGTTAAATTTAGTCCTGTTATTGCAGATAACATCATATATCATCAATGGATCAAGCTCTGTCTTAAGATCTCCTTGGTTCCTTGTACAACCCTTCCTTTTGGAAGGCCCATTTGTTTACTTACAGTGCCTACAGAAATTACCATTAATTGGTGTATTCATCAAAATTTTCCAATTCTGTCCCGATAGAGAGTAAATATTTAAAATTGTCTGATGCCTGTCAGGGGCAGGAATCTATAAGCTATTTATGAGTCTAGATTTCACTCCCATAAGCAGTTCACCACATGAATAATTACCTCCCTTGGACAATAGAGGTGTTCCAATGTGTGTACAGAATCAATGATCCAGGGCAAAGTTCAGCTTCTGAATAACCATGTTATTGTTGATGAAATCATTAGAATAAAAAGGATGAGAGAATTTGTCTCAGGTCAAAGTTGTTTTCTTCAGTATTGTTTTCAAAGAGAATTCTCTGCTGTCAGTTGTTTTAAAATCTTTCTTACTGTCTTGCTAATTTAATAGGCTTTTCTCTCATGGGTGACTACTGACAAGAAAGAAAGGATGCAACTTAAATGTACTGAAGTCAAAGTTAATTGCATTAAACCTTCTTAAAATGCAAGAATCATATAATATCAGGAAAAGAAACATCTAGCATGCAGAAATTACATTACTACATTCTTTCTCTGTTGTTCTACAGGCAAGCCTTTTCATAATGAAAGACATAAGGGACTTCAACATGGTCTAGACAACTATTTTAATTTCTTATGGTATTCTCAGTCTACCTTTTGACTTTTGAGGTTCGATCCTGCTGAGAGTTCCCAGAGCTAGAGGACTCATGCTGCCCATGGAGAGTCTTCCTGGTATCTCCATAGTTAAATTTTATTTATTTTGTACATCGTGTCCTACTCTTACAAGAAAACATCACAGAATATGGCAATAAACAAAGTAATAATAAACCTCATATATCTTGCAACACCTACTACTAGATAGATCTTTGCTTTTAAAAATTTTCACTTTATTTACTTTTCCTATTGCCTGAAATTAATAGTGTATCTTGATACAAAGAGGTTTAACTTGCAGGATTGATGTTTGAGCACAGTCTGCTTCCAAAAAAAAACCACTTGAAAGACTTTGTCTTCAATTATCTTATCACTGAAGGAAAAATATTCTAAAAATGGTAAATACTGGATTTTCTTATGAAGCTTCAAGGTCAGTAACTGTTCTTTTTACCAAGAAAACGTCTGTTTTCATGAGTTTGAGCCTTAAAATGGATGGTTTCAGCTTTTGTTCTGATTGCAGCTGGCAAAAGAATGTGCTCAATCCCTAGAAATAAAAATCAGTTTAACCTAGCAATGGCTATAGGGATCTTAGAGGCCAGAAATCCACACTGTAAAAATACCTGATGTAATTTAGGAGCTCAAATCTCACCCAGAGCAGCCTTAAACGCCTGCATCCTTTAGAGGCTTTGAAAATGTTTTATTACCAATCAGTATTAAGCAGTGTTTATCAAATGCCTGGCCTTTTAATAGGCGTCATGAGATTGTACAGGAATGGGATAACGTGGGACCAAAGGACAGCCCTGCTCATACTCTGTTCCCCTGGGAATGAATCATAGTAGGAAAAGGCATTTTCCTAAGTACTCCTTAGTTGTTGTGATTTTATATTTCCTTCTGTGTCTCTCTCTGTTTCACAGGATACAAATGAATGCCTTATATAAATTATTCTTTTCCTTCATCTTCTTGGTTTGCGCTTTTATTGCAGCCATATCATCTTCTAAACACCTGTTCCCATTTTAACTCAGTCTTAATCTCTTGCGAGAAACTGAACTCTGGTAGGAATTCAGTAGTCCCCATAAGGTGTTAAAAATAAAATAGTAGTTGATACTTAAATACCCATTTATATACACAAACAAATTAATCCTCATACCTCATGCAGGGAGGTATTTATTCTCATTCTAGTTTTAACTGCCAGGAAGCAAAGAGAGAATTTAAGCAGCTAATTTTTCAAACTAGCTTTTTTTCCATAAAGTTTTCAAAAGGTAACCTAGTAAAGACATCAGTTCAGCCTATATAGTTTCAAGTGTTACTTAACAGTGCCACATTCTCCTTTAATCTCCGGTACCTCATTCTTTTGAGTTACGGTAGATTTGACTGTTCAGACCATAAGGATTGCATGTAAATGTGAGCATATAACCAAATACCTCCCAATAAAAGATAGCATTTATTTCTGTTCTCTAATGCATCCATTCTATGTCATGCTCCCTCTGTCCGCTGCCCACATCTTATTGGTATTTCAAATCTTATGTCAGGTGGTGTTTGGGTTTGGCATGTTGAGAAAGGGGTGCGCGTACAGGAGATGGTCACGTCTTACATGGTGGCAACACTGCATACAGGACAAGATATCCCAGAAGTTTCAACATGACTTCACAGTGTGCTCTGCTCCTGTAGCATTTGCTAAAGGAAACTATTAGAAACCCAGTTTACATCTGTGTACTGGTTTCTGTGATGTAACTAACTATAAACATTGCACGAAATGAAGAGGATAGACCATTTCTTAGCTTTCAGTGTTTGGTAGATTTTCTTTTTAGATAAAAATGTAACAGTTTGGAGAAAAAAACAAAATTAAACTTCAATTTCTCCCTCCAGGCCATCAGCAAGTAGAGTATTAACCAGAAGTGGTTGGCTTGTTTCCTTGTGGCCTCTTTGTTTGTAAAGCACCTTACCACAGTAGTTTTTAATACAGCTTTTCCTGACAATCAGTTTGAAGGCAGAGCAGGTGACCTCTGTTGCTGCTCTGTAATTTCTTGTGTCAGTTTCACCTGTCTGTTGGGTTTTCTGCAGCATTTTGATGTAAGAGATGAGAAGATTGTCTTATGACTGGCCTCAGACAGGCTCTGAACAGGTGCCTAAATTTGGACAAAGGGAGAAAGACTGATTTTCAGTAGGTTAAAATTCAAAGATGTGCTGACCTGCACATTAATATCTAATGTCTCTGGTGTCTTCCCAGTGCTGAATCCTGCAGATAACTGTATTGCTATTACATTGGGAGTTACAGAGAGTAACCCAAATAATTTCTTTAGTTGATGCTTGTGTGATAGCCTTGACAATGCACCACCCTAATTATATCTGTTTTATTTAGTGCAAATTCTTGCCTACAGTTCAGTTTTTAGCAAGATATGCTGCTTTCTGCTCTTTTCTTCTTATGTTTCCTTGTTCTCTTAGGTTTCCACCATGTTTCTTCTAAACTTGAAATAATCTTAGTCTGCTATTTTTCTTTTATAAAGGACAAGGGAGTTGAGGGGAGAAAAAAGGCAAGAAGCACAAGCAAGAAACAGGCATCTCCAGCCAGGTCCTGAAGGGGATTCTGGCTTCCAGATTTTACCTGCTGCTGCAGCTGGGAAACAAAGAACTATTTTTGTAGTAATCTTGCTTTTCCTGGAGAAAGCGTGAGCAAGACTTTATCTCCTACTGCAATATAGTGACATAGTACAGGCTGGAGGTAAATCTTGATGAAAGGTGTATTGTGTGGGTTTAAGGAGGAAGGATTGATTGGAGTCAGAAAAAAAATTGTTAGGAGGAGTGGTTAAAAATAGGAGAAAGACGATTTAAGTTACTGTCGTGAATCGTTCAAAAATAGGCAATAATAGAGAAAATGTTAGTTTATGGTGAAGGGTTCGTTTGGGCTGGAAAGCTAAGCTGGTAATAGAAAACTATGTTATTCATTTTTCTGGTTTGCATGGTGCAGCACTTAAAAGTCACCTTTCTGTTTTAGAGTGTGCTAAATACTTAGTTCATGGCTAAAAGGAGAGGAGAAGGAGAGGAAGGGAGACATTTGCCAGCTTAGAATCCAGCTGTGTTACTGTAAAGATCTAAACCCAGTGCTTCTCTTTCACATATGATAGCTCTTCCCTTTCTTTAAGGCATAATATGATTTAAGTACAGTAACAGGGTATTTTGGTGAGATAGGATGCTTCATAAATTTTGTTTCAGAGAATACCACCTAAGAGCAACAGCCATGCAAATGACCGAAACATCACACACCTGGGTAAGCCAACATCTAATCAAAGACACAAGTGCATAGTGCGCTGTGATCTCACATCTGACATGGACTGTACTTTATCAGCTTAATTTTGAGAGAGACGATTCACTGTTAGAGATTATGTTGCCACTTAGCTAACCCTATTTATTTCTCTGCAATTAGGTACAATTCACTTGCTTCATGGTCAACAAAATAAATCCACATATAAGACACCAGACTATTCAGAGTGCCTTGTTCAGGGCTTTTTTCATGCTCTTCCTCATTGCTGAAATACTATAAGAGGTGCAGTTTCTGAATGCCACAGCAGCAGCAGCAGTGTGTCAGTTCTTTTGCTTTCCGGGAGAGTGCAAAGAAATCTAGTGGCATGAGAACTGCAAAAACAGAGCAAAGGCTTAGACTGAGATGACTTTCAGGGAACTGGCCAGGAGCAAGTCCTGCTGTGACATTGGGCTGTGTGTGTGCAAGTGTGGAATGGCCCAGTGGAGTGTGGGGCTTGGAAAAGGTTGCAGACTCACCCTCCTCCAATTCAGCCTCGTGCCATGCCTTTCAGCAGGGCCAAGAAGTTTTTAGCAGCTGCATCATATGTTTCAGTTTGGGCTGCCAAGCATTAATTTCTTCTCGTCTCTAGCTTCAGGATACAGCTAGCATGCAGTAAATGGACACAGCAGCTTGCGGTGCCTTGCTTGTTTTAGGTTAGGCTGTGTTTCACAACTGCCTGCGCATATATGTGCTTAAACAAATGTCTTTTCTACAGCAGTTTAAAACCACTTGATGCAGAAGCATGTGCTGCTCCGTTTGCCTGATTAATTTGAAGTTTGGTGTGGTAATTACTACAGTAAAAACCAAACATCATCTGGTGTTGACTAAGAAAGTCCTAAATTCCGTGGGGTTCGTAGCCCAGTTCAGTTTGTATCAGTAATGGCAATGCGACATTAGTACCGAGTTACATCGCCCACTATGATTTACATTCAAGAGAGAAAATGCATGTAAGACTAGCAAAGGTAAATAATACTTCTACTTCTGTGCCTGTCTTAATGATGGGTACCAGAAGAAGTAATGTCTGCAGTGGAAATAAAAATAGTATAAGCTAATGAGGAAGGCTTGGCAGAAAATAAAACAAAGCCATGAAGTTTGGGGGTTTCTAGATATAAAGAAACAAAAGATTAATAGCCATCTCATCCTGAAAGAAAACAAACTCAAAAAACCTCTTCCTTTTTTCACACAAAGAACTACTTGATCTAAAATTTAAAGAATTGGCTGTCTTCATATCCAGTAAAAACATGCAGAGATTTATTTTCCACTGTTTTTGCAGCTGACTATGGTTTTCTGTCTAAAGCTTTGGCAAGTTTCAGCATGCAACTGTTAACGTTAGCAAAGAGATAGCTTGCAATGCACATGCACAGCCTGGTACTTTGGAGGAATCTCATGCTTTTTCTCATTTATCTCTGTCACGTTTCAAATCTAGCTTCATTATTATAAGAAATTAATACTTTAGGAAGGATTAGGTTGAAAATGCATGCTGATTTATAGATGATTTATAGTTTATTTCTTAAATCCTGGAGGGACATTACCAGATTGAAATATCATATTTAATGAAGGAAACCCTTGCTTTGGTTGCAATTAAGTCCACTAGAAATTGAATGAAAGGAATCTAATTCTCTTTCTGCTTGGTTGTTTTGGTTATATTTCATATTTTCTCCAGCTTGGGCAGAAAAAGAAATTTTTTTGTCAGAGTCATGTTCTAATCAGTTTCTTCCTGCATTTAAGACTGGTAAGCCCACAGATGTACAGTGCCTTTCACATTGTACAGTAGAGAATTTATCTTTCCCCAGCTTCCTCCTAGAAGTCCTGGCGAATTTGACTCTTTAGATGATAGGTCTACTGAAGCCAGGTTCTTCCTAGCTTTTGTTGCGACCTATGTTCCTCTGCTTCTGTGGTAGTGTAGCACTGACCAAAAAGATGTTTACTCCAGGACCTTAAAGCTGTTTGAATCACATACTCATTGAGATGAGAAATTCCTTGCAAACATAGATGCTGAAGAGTGACCTTGACCTCCTGTGGAGTGAGGTTAGAGTCCTTCACAGAATGTCCACTGCTCCACATCCAAATCTGAGCCCTGTAGGGCTTAGTGGATCGGACCACAAAGCTGCCATTCCACATACCTTTATTCTTCAACCCAACTTGCAGGGTTTTGATTTGTCAGGATAGCATAGTTCCACAATGTGTGCTTCTGTTGACTTCATTATTGCCATCATGACATAGTCCTGTGCAGCACAGTCCTGCTGTGTTTGGCCGAGAGAGTATTCTGGATTTATTTTAGTTTGTATCTCCATTGGAACTCAAGCATGATAGCGATAGTCATGAAGGCTTTTATGTTGACCCTATACGTCAGTTTCCTATTTGATTAAATATTTGAAAACTTGGCTTGTCCAACTGTATCTGTTCTGTCAATCTGGACTGTTGTAGTATTGTTTAAGTGACCTTCTCAAGGGACTCATATTCCTCTAGTGACATTTTTGTTTGAAAAGTTTTGTTTTCCACAGTAAAGTATTTAAGACTTGCCAAGCTAGTGGTATGAAGTTATGCTGCTGTGAGCACAGTTCCTTGGTTTTCTTAGACCAAAAATGCAAAGGAAGGGTAATTAGATAAATCACTTTTTCATGCTCTGGTGCATACTCAAAACCAGACTTCTCGCTGTATGGCATTTAAAGCATGTTGGGAAACTTTCCCTGTGTCAGAGAACCTGAAACAATTATTGTTGACATGTTGTGTTAAGTGACTGCCATTGATGTGCTGTGGAGGGGATATTAGAGCATCCAAGTCTATGTAAATGACCTCCATACCACAGGAGAAACAGGCACCCAGTGACCTCAGGTTCAGCTATTATCACAAGAGTACAGAAAAAGAGAACTAAACATCAATGTAACAGAGGACAACTTTGCTGCTGGAGTGTAGCCAGTGAGTTTGCAGGCTACCAGGAGGCCCTCTTAGGGCAAGTAAATACTATACTGTCAAGGTAGGGTCATCTCAATGGCTGATGGGTTTGATGATCTTGGAGGTCTTTTCCAACCATAATGATTCTATTTCTGGGTCCTCTCCTTCTTCTAGTAGTGAATATTCTCCCTTCCTCTCCAATTTCCTCTAAAAATGCCTTTGCTCTCCCCATAAGCAGCCCCAGAGATCTAGGGGTAATATGCAACAGCTTGGTAACATTCAAGTCTGGAAAAAAGAGCTGCTTTTTTATGGGTCTCTGGATTCAGTGGGAGCAAGTGTAAATATAGCAGTTAATGTTCTCTCACGTCTCTGCTCATCTACTGCCATCTGCTTTGTGTCCATTCATTCACACTGGTGCCAAAATGTATTTCTGGAACAGGTTATTTGTGCATCAGCAGACTTGATCCCAAATTGTTAGGCGAGAACAAATATATGAACTGTATGGTGTGGGTAGGCAGGTGAACTCTTAAGATTTAATATGGCTATTTATAATCAGCCATTGCCAATAGTTGCTAATCTGCAGGGCAGTGGTAACAGTTACAAATTGTCGCTGCTTCTGGTGGTGGTGCAGGAATGGAAGGAATGCTGTTTCCTCTCTGGGGAATGCCTTATTCCTTTGATTTCTCTGTCCCTTTTCAGCACCTATGACAACACCAAACTTCTTGCAGAGTTTATCAGAAATCAGATATTTATAGAGCTGGGACCTAGACATGGTGCATGTGCTTTAATCCTCCCATTCGTTGATCTGTCTTTGTTTTACAGGAGTGAGAAATGTGTCAGGCAGGGTTATGGCCTTCTCTGTCTGTTTATGTACATTGTCCCTATAATGGTATCAGTGCATTAATAAATGTGGGAATAAGGGATATGTAGGTTCAGTTATATTCACACAAACATGTTTATATCACTTTCTCTGATTTTTTTTCACGGTAGAGGTGTATTCTATGTACAGGGCGTCTTGATTGCACTATAATTGCAACCATCCAAGCAGTTGTACTAGCTGTAGTTACTAAGGCTTAAGCCATAACACTTAGCACTAGCCATAGCTTTTGTGGCAGTACAAGTCTGTATGTGAATTAGACTGGTCTGAGGCCTTGAGTATATGTTATCTTTCAAATCCAACTGTACATGTGGAAAAAACGCACTGTTCTCACACTTTTCACTCTCATTTTCACCAGAGTTTAGTCTCTCCCCTGTGATCTGCCAGCAGAATTGTTTGTGCAAGTCCTCCCTTTCTTGTTTCTAGAAGAAATCAATCCATGTAGTGCAGACCAGAGTCTGGCATATTAGGCACTACGTAGAAACCTTGAAGTGGTGTTTTGTGGGGAGAGAGGAATGGTAACTTGCAGCGGAGGGGCACTGTGTGCCTGTGAGATTGATGACATCCAGCACAGCTGGATCTAGGAGCAGAGGTCTGCCCACAGCTGTCCTTGTCTTTTTGGGAAGGTTATTCTCTTCCTGTGCGCATGGATGGTATGGCATTGCTTGATTACCTGTCAGCCTTGAGTGGAAATAAATACAGCATTTGACGTTGATTGTAGGCTGTAGCCTTACTGGTGTGTAATCAACATTTCCTCTGCAGTCATTTCATCACGACTGATTTCACACTAGCACATGTGCAGGGTTAAACTGTGGGTATCTATCTATGTACAGATTGTCTGTTGCAGTAGATATGATTTAAGATAGCCATGTAAGTTGTGTTCTTCTAAAACACAATGTAGCATTATGAACTGTGCGTGGTAGTGTTTAAAAATTGGTCTAATGTTCAAAGAAGACAACAGTAAAATGTCTTTTATACATTTAAGCTTCAGGTTTGAGCCTGATGGTGTTTCTTTCTTTGTTGTGCAGTAAAAAAGAGAAACCACAGCAGTCATATTTCAGGAAGTATTCAGAGATTTAAGAGGTTCATTTTCTTCTGCTCAAATCAAAGCATACATAACTACTTTCAACCCACTATTTTGCTTTATAATTATGCAGTTGTAAACAGAAGTAAATTCCCCCTCTAAAACTGAAGAGAAATTCTGTATCTTCTATGTACTTTTGTTTAGCTCTTAGGAGAGACATAGGTGTTAGAAATTCTTTGTCGTCAGCTTTGAGAGACATACGTAGGGATTTTTATGCCATTCACTTGGACTCCTTTAAAAAGAAAAACATAAGAACAGTTTCAAAGCTTGTGTTACAACATGGGAATGCAACTTTTGATATATTATTTCCTGTTTTGTGTAAGTAAGGATATGGCTCCTGTTCTGGTTCTTGCAGCTGATTCAAAGATTGAACTGCTTTTTCTTAGCTTAGCTGATTTGCAGATTGCATTTCTTTAAAATACTTTGTTTAGCTGCCTCTCTCACACTCCTGCTTCTCTTACAGCAGTTATCCACTCTACCTGCTCACCCAATGTTACTACTTGAGTAGAAGAGATTTCTTTTCACCAGCTTCAGACATCTGGAAGCACCTTTTTTTGTCTCCTAAATTCATTAGATCTCCATAGTTTTAAAAATATTTTCTCAAGTTACAGCTGTTTTCTTTCACCTTTTACTCCTCAATGTTTGGACGTATTTCACTAGACCAGGTTGCTCATGGCAAGTGGATTTGAACTGGATAGCCTTTATGGTCTCTTCTACCCCAAACCATTCTATGATTTTCTTGGGAAAGCAGAGAGAGCACAGCTTCTAAAATTGAACATCACAACCTGGACTTCTTAACTTTTCCTGGCACCAAGAGATATGAACAAAGTTGCTGCTGCTGCTTTATTGTTTACTGAAAGAGTGATTTTGTAAGATACATCGTTCATATGTCTGTGGTGCTCTGGTGCTCCCTCTCTGTTGATATCTCTTAAAATGCTTGAAAATATGGAGTTTATGTTTGTTCATTATCCAGAGGTCTTAGCAGCTTCTGGCTTGGTGGAAACTAATGGAGTAGAGGACTGAGATGTACTTGATACTCCATGACAGAGCAAGATTAAAATCTTGAGAAATAATGGAGAGGAAATGAAAAAACAATGCCCCCTGTTATAAAAGTATGAATGGTAGAGTACATAAACTGTTCTTAAGGGTGGATTAATACTGGTTATCCAGAGTGCTTGAAGAAGGGGACAGTGTGCTGAGGTAAGGTCAATAAAAAAACTGATTAGAGAACTGACTTTTATTCTGAATTTAGTGATAAACCTTTGTAGATGAGATAACTGTTTGGCACATTATTTTTCTTTCAAAATGCACTTGTAGCAGTGAATTACTAGATTTGCAGACTTTGCTGAAAGCATTGCTACTAAAGCTGGAAAAGGCCAGTAGTTGTCAGTCTTGCAGAGAAAGTATCCTAATAGATGGAGAACTGGGTGAGAACCACTTAGTTCCACTTTCCCAACCTATAATAATTCATTTATTGTGTAGGACATATAGTTTAGAGATCCAACTGCATCTACAGTAACAGTGTAATAAAGGAATATTTTATATGCTTCATATTGAACTTTGGATAAGGTGAAAATTCATAAGTGGTTTAGTTTCAGTTGGTTTTGTTCTCAAGTGTTTTCATGGGTTGCAGGTGTTTTTGTAAACAGCTTATGATTTCCATGTGTTATCCCTTTTTTCTTTTTTTCTTGGCTATGTCAGCTGTAGGGGTGATCTTATGTGCTCTTTTCATTCACATTGGTAGTAAATATAAACACGAACAGTGATAAATTATTCCTTTCATTGTTTTTCAGTTTATTGGGCTGGAGGAGAGCCTAGCAATCTAGGGAAACATTATGTTGCAAATAATCCTCTCAAAGGAGAGGAGAAGTGTATTTCATGCATTATAAAATACAGCAAGCAGTCAAATTAAACAAATATATCCACTCTAATGGCACTTCAAAACTGTGTAGCAAAGGAGTCTGCAGTCTCAGGTACAAAAATCTGCTGAAAATTTTGAGTCTTATGTATTGAGATAGTTATTGCTTTACTTGATTTTTCTATTTCTTCCTTGCAATGCACTCACCTTGTTAAAGTCAGTGTGAGTTTTGTCTTCGACTTGACTGATGCCAAGGTTTCATCCCTAGCCCTGTGACTTATGACTCTTCTGCAGAGGTAAGATTTTACATTTGCTAATAGTTATGTATCTGTCTCTATTCATCTGAGCAACTAAATCATGAGAAAGGTGACGAGAATATTGATTTTCCTTTCATTTTTTGTCTTTGAGGGTGGGAGTCTTTGGCATAGTGGATAAATTTCCCTACAGGATGAGTAGTCCCTTTTACAAGACCACTTGGTTGAGCTGAGAGAAATGATTTTGATGTAGCAGCTTACTGCTGGAAAATGCTGATGGAGCTGAATGAAGACACTCTGTGAGAATGTGTCAGTGTCATGAGATTTTAATGGGAAAAAAAGGCTGACTTCCACCCTGGCCAACCAGCTGTTTGCTGGCCATATTTGCATATAGAAATTTCTGAAAATGAAAGTTCTTTGAATCATAGAATCATAGAATGGTTTGGGTAGGAAGGGACCTTAAAGAAAATCCTGTTCCACTCCCCCACCATGGGCAGGGACACCTCCCCCTAGACCAGGTTGCTCAAAGCCCTGTCCAGCCTGGCCTTGAACACTGTCAAGGATGGGGCATCCACAGCTTCTCTGGGCAGCCTGTGCCAGTGTCTCACCACTCTCACAAAAAAGAATTTCTTCCTTATATTTAATCTAAGACATGAAAAATCTTGTTTCTGAATTTTAGTTCCAGTTCGGAAGAAGAAAAGAATGATTTGGAAATGTGGAAGCTTTTGGGGAGCTCAGTTTTGTTATTTGTACAAACCCTTCCATGCAGTAACTGCAGTTTTTTACTGGGTTATTGCTGTTAGTATTGGAGTAGCAAAAGACTTCAGGAAGTGCGATTGCATGATCTTTTTCCTATTCTTTACCTAGAATTGTTATTGTCATGTCCCATTTATGCCTGTAGATGTGTGTTATGTAGACATGAATCCTTTGTGTGACTGATTCTCTGAGAAGCATCTTAGATATGTTAAAAATTGCTTTTTTTTTTTACATCCTCTGTAGCAGACATATAACTCTCTCTTAGATGTGCTTTGGGCATAGGATCCAAAATTAATTTTTTAACTCTGTTTTATCTTCTTTTCTGAACACTCAGTGGTATTTTATGCTTTGCTTCTGGTTGATCATGCTTCATGAGTTCTTTAGTCACAGCATCGAGTAGAGTGGTGATTGAAGATCAGCTCTGAAAACCCAAAGTTGTAATTGATGGTAATTTTTATCTTCACTTAGGTGACTGTTGAAAGCTCATGGAGAGAAGAAAGAGGAAGTGTCTGTCTCAGTAGTTTTTTCTTGTATGTTTTTCAGTGGGTAGAAGAAACAGGTTGTATATTTTCAGAACACAGTTGTGTAACCTAGTAGTAGTTTTCTTTCCTTTCTTCTGTTTTTTTGTGCCCTTCTGTGGTGGCATCTGTCCATCTGTTTTTCTGTCTTTGTGATCAGCAAAAAATAGTGAAGCGATCTCCTTGGCAGATAAGAATCTCGATGTGTAATTTCCGGTCAGCTAACGTAACTTTCTGCACTAGTATCCTTCAGATCCTGAAGAGGGCTAAACAAAAACCAAAACTGTACAGGAGATACTGCTGCAGGCGTGTGACCAAGAAAAATGAGTTTGGGACAGCAGAAATCCTACAGGTCTCTTGTATTTGATAGATCACTTTCCCTCTAAATAGCTCTTAGACAATTCACTTTGTGCACTAAAGAGAAGAGGTACATCATTTGCTATCTTCTGATCATATACAAGTATTTGTCTTCTTCCCTAGGGCAGGATTTTGGTTCCTGGTTATTTCCAAATGTAAGGCATTTTTCTTCATGACTTTGGACTTTTCATCATGACTTTGGAATCAGGATTTGGCTTACAGTGACAGCATTGTTCAAACAAACTAATATTCAGACAAAATAGAGAATGTATCAAAGATTTAATCTAAGCTAGTTTCAAAGTACTATCAAATAGCCTTTTAAGTTAGATGAGATAAACACTTTGTACTTTGTTATTCTGGGGAAAAAAAAGTTTTAGTTCTGCAACACATGCAGTGCTTGAGTGAAAAAGAGAAAGCTTAGGAATTTTTAGAAGGTATTAGGTGGAAAAGAGGTGGGAAGGTAAAACTGCTTTCAAATACAGCCTCTGTTTTCTCATTGCTTTAGTGTGTTAGTAAGTAAAAAGATCATTATAATATATAATTTCTGTTGATACAAAGAAGCATCTTTTTTTACCTGCAATGTTGAGACTAATCACAGTATTGTTTTTGCTTCCTTTTATAGGTTGCCTTTCTGAAGATGTGAAGAATGCAGATACCTGTATTCAAAACTATTGTCAGATTTATTTTCAGCAGAAATGTGTACAGAGAACTTCCAGTGGTGTGACTTCTAGAAGAAAATCCGCTGGAAATACAAAAGAAAATGGGGGGGTGGTGTGTATTCTTCATATCTGAATGTGTTTCAAAACCAGAGTTGTCTTTTGCATCCACTGCATTCTTAGATGTCATTCTAAGAGTGTCTTACCTGTCACCAGCTGGGATGACTATTATGATGTCTTCATCGCCAAAAGGAAATTCTCTGTGTTTTGTACTACCTGTCTCTGTATCTTGTACTACCTTTAACAGCGTTTGATAGCAATGCGTATGTCCTTAGGAAAGTTCACAACCAGTAGCAAATATTTTAAAATGTTATGGATACTAATGTAAGTTCTTTATTTCTTTGTTCTGGTGAAGTTGGAGGTCCAACTTTAAAACATAAACTCTGTTTTTTTTAAAAATTACATGTTTATCATATGTATTGTTTCTATGAAAGGTTTACCTTTGTGCTTGAGAGTGAAGGAAGACAGTTTCTACATTCCTATACAATATGTAGATTTTTAAAAAACTGATAACATTTTGGAGAATCAAGGTTTTATGATTACTTGGAATAATTATTCCTCTAACTCCAAAAAAGTGCATGTGTGTGAAGGCTGGCCCTGCAGAAACTACTGGAGGTGAAAGAGAGTTGTACTCTCTTTCAGGTACTCTAAAGTGTTCTCTGCTGTGGATGCTCCTCTGCCTTCCATGGGAGCGAGAGTGTATTTCCATGGAACACAGAAGCTGCCACCACTTTTGGTTTTGGAGTGGATTACTTACTTAGTTGACAGCATTTTTTGCCTTGACCTGTCCAGGGGAACAGGATGGTCTAAGTTCATAGGTAAAAGGATCAGAAAAGAAGCCTCCTGGCATTTTTGCCTCAATTCGTGCCCTTTGGGATGGACTGCTCTTGAGGTAGAAGGAGGTGGTCCTTTAACATCAACCATATGTCTTATCCCAGACCTTTCCAGGGTCTTATCCCACATCTGGCTTGCTTATCTGCAGTTTTCCTTAAACAACTATCCTTGGCAAAACAGTCAGGTACTGGAATGGTTTTTTTGACCTAGTGTGACAATTGCTGTATTCTCAAAATGTATACAAAAAGGTACAGAAAACAAAAATCTAACCAAAAAGAAAATAAAAACCAAACGAAAACCAAAAAAACCCAACCAACCAATCCAAACAAACAAACCAAAACCAAAAAAACCCTCTCACACAGAGTCTGTTTATGTAGACTGGCTTGTTCAAACTCCATCTTTAAACTCTTAAAATAAAGAGATGCTACCTTTTTGGAAAACAGCTATATTTTGGGAAAGTGAATTCTAGAAGGAACATTCTTGTTAGTTGAGTTCTCTGAAAATTTCTGAATTTCAAGGAAAGTTAATATGCTCTGCACTCATGAAATGATTTTCATTTAGGAAGTGACCCTACAAAGTACTGGACACCTGGGTTTTACACATTCAAAGAAAAGTAGCTGATGTCTCCCAGCACCCAGTCTGGATATAACTTTTCTGTTATTACTTTAGTTTTCAGTATTGAAGGAAGAACAAAATCATTCTGACTTTTGTATTCAGAGACTAAATTATCTAGCTCCAAGATATTTTGTCTATGCACCAATGTTGAGTCATTTTATGAATAAAATATTTTTTCTAAATTAGTTTACCATTTGTTCTGCTTAATTTCTGTGACAGTTTCAGCTTCCCACAGTATGCCTGAGCAATTTGCAGAGGGAAGTCATTCATATCACACCAAGTATTCCAGCTTTAGAATCTTTTTCAGGCTCTTTAAATGACCCCTGTTACTGTTTTGCATGTATGTAGCAATCTTAGGCCAGAGAATTTTTGTGCTGCTGAGGTTCAACCTCTGTCATGTCCTGTCTCTGGTATTGTGGCTATAAAGAGTTCGTCTGCCTCTGGTAACATGGTTCCAAAATGATGAGTGCAGAGATTTCATTGGGAGTACTCTGTGGGGAAAAAAAGCCCTTTCAAAGATGAAATACAAATCAACCCAAGCTAGCCTGGTCTATCTCTCACCTATAGGAGTTAATGGCTCCCAGCATGCTACTACAATGTCAGTGCTACAGCAGGCTCAGGAAGCAAATCCTGAGAAAGTGCACTGTGAGAGAGAGTGCACTGTGTACTCTTAAAACGTTAAATTTCTTAGCAGCTTGTCTTCTGCCTATGTATGCTTTAAGCTTTTCTTGGTTCTTTTTTACCCTGTGCATTGGTGAGCTGGGTCTGCCTGGGGTGGAGTTAACATTCTTCATAACTGCCCATATGGTGCTGTGGTTTGTGGCTCCAACAGTGGCTCCAACATCAGTGTTTTGGCTATAGCTGAACTTTCTCTTATTTCCCACTCTGTGCCCCCTACCCCTGTAAACAGGCTGAAGGTGGGCAAGAAGTTAGGAAGGGGGACACAGCAGAGACAGCTGACCTGAATTGGCCAAAGGGCTATCCTGTGCACAGTATCAAGCACAGCAGTGAAAGTGGTGGTAGAGGAAGAAAGGGGGAGAGGGGTGTCTTCCAAGTTTGTGGTTGCTCAGAGAATACCTGAGCATTGGTCTGCTTATGGGAGGTGACAAGTTACTGCCTTTGCATCACTTGGTTCCATTTTTGTTTGATTGTTCGTTTGTTTGAGGTTTTTTTTCCTCTTCATTTATTAAACTGTCTTTCAACTCACAGGTTTTCTTGCTTTTTTCTTCCTGTTCTCTGCCCCATCATGGTGGTGAAGGAATGAGTAGGTAGCTGGATGGGTGCTTACCTGCTGCCCAGGGTTGACCAACCACAATTGGAAGTAGATGTTGTGAGATCCCCAAAAGAAAAAGAATAAATCTCTCTGTTCCAGCTGCCCTCCCATTTGAGGACATTTTCCTTCCCCATGTTTCCAATGGCCATAGTTGCCTGTCTCTGTCTGTGCCAGGGGCAGGGCAATTTGACACATTTGGTGTCATTTTTCCCTTTCCTTGATTCTAGCTCTGAGACCTCCACTGACATTTAACTGCTGAAATTATTGGAAGATGCCAGACCACATATGGTAATATATAATTGTCTCAGATGTGTTTCCATTTGAAAATAGATTTATTTGACCATGTTCAGAAAAGAAATGATCTTAGCTCTCCCAGGTACCAGGCAATACATTATTCAGAACTCCTGTTTCTGAAGACAACTTTATTGGCTTTTTTTTCTCCCCTCCTATTTCTTATGCCACCTTTCCTACTAAGCCAGTAGTGGATTTGAGGTGTGACAACTTCATTTGACAATTTCTTGCAATCTCACTGCTTTGTAAAAGCAAAACTTGGCCTTTGTTATCTTTGCAGTGAACCATGGGCTCTTATAAAAAATGGGCTTAGATTCAGAAAGACTGTTAAGTTCCTCTTATGACTTCTTCCTTGACTTTTGCCTGTCACTTCTCTTGCCTCTGTTTCTCTCTCTGTTGAATAGCATGGTATTTTATTTTGTTGTTTGCTTGTTGACATCAGCATTTTGAGAATTAGTGTAAGTGCAAAGTACAATTAGTTACTGTGTATTTTGCTTTGCATCCGGAATTAGTGTACATTTTAATCCAGCCTAAATACCATATTTGGATACAACCATAACAGAAAGTTTGTTTAGATTTGAAGTGTGCAGACAGTATATCCATGAAGATGGAAAAGCATGCACCAAGATAGGGGCTGGCCTAGAAGCTGTGCCCTTACAAAATGTTTGGTCCTTCTTATCACTTGCCCGCTCTCCCCAGCATGTTTTATCTCTTACAGTCTGCATTTTTCACTGCAGAAACTCTCTTAATTTTTGCTTTCTGTAGTGCCAAGCATGATGTTAGTCCTGAAGTAATAATAATTAATCAACAATGACTTTAAGAAGTCCCCAACTCGCATTAACTGAGATGTGCATCTTTTCTTAATGTGCAGTTGCCAAATACTGTATGGCTTCAAGAAGATATTAAAAATGTCGGCTTTAAATCTAATATGTTATCAGATGACAAAGCTGGCTATTGCTGTGGAGCAGAAAACATGCCTGTCTGTCAGACCAGTACTGTACTTGCCATTAGCAACAACAGACAACAATATTGGTCCTGTCATTAGTGGGTCACGGAGCAATTATATTTGTGTATGGCTTGCTATTTCTTTTTAAAAAGTGACCATTTAACTGGGATGGTAGATTGCCATACCAAACTGAGTCCCGTTTGGGGTTATTTTAATTCCAAAATTAGGGTGGCTTTCTAGCTTAGTTTAATTCCCTGCTAGAGTAGGTTAGGATAAACTGAATAACAAACGGGTTAATCAGAGAGCTATACAAGTGTTACCCTGTGAGTTGAAGGGCAAGTTCTAGCTTACCTTTGTCTTACTTTTCTATGTAGAGAAACTTTTTTGTTTATGTAAGGAACAACTTCAGTTAAAATTTACAATAGATGATTCTGTTCTCAAACATTCTGGGTTTAAATGCAAGTGCTTTCCAGTAATTTTGTTTTGCTGCCATCATTTTCGTTCCTCCAGAACACCACTTTGTGGTTTCAATTTTAGACTTTGTGTCCTATCATTTCTCTCCTAGCCAACTGTGCTCCATTATAAATGACAGGTAACTTGTCTGAGGCCCTGCATTAGCTCATCCACCTCATTCCTTTTGGTTTACGTCCATGGGTTTTCTTGCTACCGTTGTATCACTGTCACAGAAGCACTGCAAAATAGTGACATTGAGCAACTCTGCCTTTTGAAACCACTTCAGTTTGTTCATTCAGAGCAGGCTGAATTGTGTCATAGTGGATGCCATGGAGCATTCAGCGACATTCACAGAATATCAGGAATTTCTCAGGTCCGCATGTGGATGGCTCAGTAGCAACATTTGTGTCTTCCAATACATGAGTGTGACAGTAAAGCATGACATTTTTCTTACTGTGGACAGCAATTGCTGTGTCCAGGTCCCATGGTCCTGTGGTTCAGTGTGTTTGGCTCATCTTCTCTTAACACAGCGGTAATGCTATTGTCTCACTGCCATGGGCTTTGTTCCCATCCAGTCATCTTACACATGGATTGTGCAGGTCGGTTCTGTGTTCTTAGTGATAGATGCTTCTTCTACCTGCTTATATTCAGTGGTGATATAAATATATATCAATTTATCACTATAAACAGTAGAAAACTTTATTTCAAAATATAAAATGTCTATAAGTTTATCTTACATACTTATGTGCTTTAATCACTTCCTCAAGATTGCAAAGCATTTTATTATTTACCTTCTTTTGTAATAACTGGGTTTTCTCCAGTGCAGGGATGATGACAGAGCTGCAGATGGGCTCTGCCATGTGCTTGTGGCAGCACCACCAGTGAGGGGCTTGTGAAACAGGCTTAACACTTTCAGTATTGGCACAGGTAATTGCAAATCCCAGTGGGCTGGGCATCTTGTCTTTTACTGCATGTGTTTCCTCGCTTTTAAAACCATGGCTGTATAATAAGTCATGACTTTCATATCAGCAGCAAGGTCATTTTCTCAGCAGTGCAGCTGGGAAAGAAGTCCCTGTGTGGCCATCAACTGAGTTACACAGATGAAGGGCAAACCATCAAATACTATAAAGCTGATGTAGCTGTCCTGACTTTAGTGGAGCCATTGCCAATTTGCATCAGCCAACAATGTTCAGTGTAATGGGAGGAAGATGAAGACTCTTGTCTTCCCCCGTCAGTCCCACTTGAGAATATAGCACTGAGTTGGAATACATAGAAACAGGGCTGGCTATGTCTGAGAAAGGTATGAGACCACATCTGGACAGATGTGGAGTCAGTTCCATCGTTGTTCCATCATAACGGGAGGGCTCAGCACAGCTCACAAGTGTCCTTCCTGCAGAGAAAGGAGATTGGCTGTAAAACAAGAAGAAATTCAGCCAGTGCTCTGTCAGCTCTGCATGATGGAGTCCTAGATTAATAGGCTTATTGAGTATATTCATGATGCAAGGGCTCTGCTCTCAACTTCTTTGTCAACCTCGTCAAAAGTTTCTAGTTTCTCTCTGTGACTAATGGGAAGCATGACATGCAACAGTCCAATTGTATAGTTAATGTAGGCTGTTTGCTCAGATTACTTGACTTGTCCTTTACCAGACTTTGATTTATGTGGATGTAATATGAAAAGGGCAAGAACAGTCCTTTGTCTGAGCTTTGAAAGAAAACTGAGGTGTGGGACAATTTACAGCTAGTGCTTTGTTGCTGAAAAGAGGTTTTGTGAATTTGTTGGAATAAATATTCTCAAACACATGAAGCAAGATGAAAATGCACTAAATTCAGAGCACCTTTTAAATTTCTGGCTATTGGGAAGAAGACACGATTTGCTGTTTTAGTTGATTCACAGTAATTATTAAGATCATATTTTGTGGCTGAGATGCACAAAAACAGCTTGACTGTTGCAACCTCTTATCTCGGAAGTACAAAGAGCAGTGTCTGTTCCGACCCAGCAAACACAGCTCTGGCAGCTCAGGCAGTTCTCTGTGCAGGTAAACAAGGCGTGAGCGAGCCCCACGGAGAACGGGGAACATTGTGCCACAGAGGGCTCTGTGAGATGCTTAGAGGGAAAATATATTAACAACCTGCCTGAAGGAAGCATTTACTCTGTCCTAAAAAGTGCTTTTTAGATTGCAACAGGCATATAAAGAAACATCTCAGTAAGCTGGGGATTTTGGAATTGGCATCATAATTTGAAAATGAAAACATATTTCCAAGCCTGGTTTTTTTTCAATGATCACATGAAAGCAAAACAACATGTTGTCATACAATAATGCTGATTTAGTTTGCAAATATTTCTAGTTACCTGTGGATTTATTAGTGTATGCAGTACAATCTGTTACCTTCCTCTGCTTCTAGATTTTGGCACTTACTTAGCAATAGTCACCATTTACACAAAAGTATATTACCTTTCCTCAAATTTAGAAAATTTTTCTTTGAAGTAGAAACAAATTGTAATTTGTTGTTATAGTTACCAGAAGACTGGTAAGTAAAAAAGACCTCACGTGGGCTATTTGTTTTTTAGTGTATCATTTCACATTTTAAAGTGGATTTTTGTCTCTTATTCTACTGGGCAGATGTTACATTATTAGAATTAATAATTTTTATTTTGGCCGTAGAACTTAATTTTAAAGCATTTTTGAAGGAGCTGGAACTCAGAACCTGTATGACTTTGCCAACCCTTAAACACAATCTGCTGTTACAGCTGGCACTCTTCCACATGGTTCTCTCTCATATGACTACTTCCATATCCTGATACACCCTAAATTTAATCAGATGGTTTGTTGAGGTATTTTTTGTCCTGCTATCCTTACTGAAAACCTGACCTGGTCTCATTCTTCTGATAGGAATCTTCTGATTTCTGGGGTAGGTGTATCCCTGGCTATATTGTGCCTTTTGGTGCAACTTTTTTTGTTTGTTCTGCTAGCAGCATTCTTTAATAGAGGCAACTTCCTGGGTTCTTAAACCTGTGCTTAGGGAACAATCCTATTTCCTCAATGTTAATTTTATTAATGTTTTTTTTCCCAAAGATAGACTTAGCATTCTACCAAATTCTGTGTCTGTATCCATTTGAATTAATCTTCCTTGTGTGGGAATGAGCAAACTGTGCACAAGGTGTGCATCTTAGCAAAGAGATATTAATGCTTTCTTGCTTCTTTTGGGAACACCTCACTTCATGCATTCATGAGCGTTTCTCTTTTTTCTCAAGCCTGCAGCACACTGGTGGCTCATAGCAAACACCCCAGATCTTCTTTCCCTCCATTTCCAACTGTGGAGACCCATTATTCTCTGGCAGAAAAATCCAATTCTTTCATAAGGGCATGACCTCATGCTTTGTGTGTTGATCCTTTCCTTAGTTTTACTGATCCTCATCTTTATTTATGGTGGTTCTGATTGTCACATCAGCAACTGTTCTTATAACATTTCTGGTGGACCATGTCACTGTGCTATGGTCACGAGTGAAAATGTTTAATAAGATCAGCTTATAGGCAGAACTGCTATTCCCTCAAGTCGGTTACTTCTCTTTCTGGTTTCCACTGAGAATTTGAACCTTGGAAGTTCATTTCAGACCTCAGCAGGAGTCGGGATCTCAATGCTGTCCTCCTGAGCCCTTTGCCAGGACTAATCTACCAAGCAGAATCAGCCCTTCAGCTGTTATTGGCACTCCTTGGGCAATACTTTTTCCTGACCAGACACGTAAGACAAATAGTCTAGCGAATGGAGTTCCCCTGCCTGTGGTAGAAGACTTTTGGAGTATTATGTACTTGAGCAATGAGGTAAAAATTGCAGATTCTCTCATTCTTATTTAGTGCTGAGTTGCTGGTCCATTTGGGGTTGGTTTTTTTTGGTTTTGATTTATTTTGCTTTGTTCTGGAGTGGTTTATTAATTTTAATGTTTGGTACAAAAAGAATGTGATTCTAGTGAGCAAATGCTTCTTAAAAATTACAGTGTTACACTCCGTCCCTTCTGCCGTGAATACCAAACACAGCCTGATGATAAACTGAGACCAAGTTACAGTAGAGGGAGCAAGACACAGATCAAATTCCAGTATTGTTATTGGAAAATGTTGTTGATTTGAGCTTGGATGCTTAATATTACAGCTTTGATAGCTATGTGGCTATAGACAGGGCCTGGGAGATTCAAACTTTTCCTGGCTGAGTGTATAAACTTTCAAAGAGATGTTTGACAGACCTCTGACAGATCTGTGCTTTGGTCTTTCCATATGTAATGTTATTTACATCCAGGGCTAATAATAATGCACTATATCCTATGTAAGCTTTTTTTAACTACGAGCTCTCCAGATCCGTCACTCTGCGTGGTGGGAGTTTGTCATCGCTGCCGTGTCGGAGCAGCTTTGTGCCTTCTGTAACACTGGTAGCACCTCGCAAGTGTGACCTACCCTTTCTCTCTGCAGAAAGGAGCTGCAAAATGCCTGTTGTCGTGATCTTGTGGGGGTGAGCATGGAGCGGTCGCCTGCTTGTTTTAAATGTACGACCTTTTGGTGACTCTGTTAGGAGAGGTGAGTGACAGAAGCGTGCCTGGCAGGCGAAGGTGTTTGGGTTTGCCATGGTCCAGAGTTTCTGTGTGAGGTCCCTCCATAAGTGAAGAGGCCACTGTGAAAAGTTTTTCTCCTGTGGGAAATGTGATAGCTATCCTGAGCCCAGGTTTTCAGGTGTCTTGAAGAGAGGACTTTGGGATGATGGACTTGATTCAAAGCTCCATGAGACAGCAGCACAGACAGCAGGTTCTAGGTCATTGAGATGTTTTCTTAAAGTCTAGCTGGAAGGAACTTTTTTATCTACAAGCTATGTTTAAAAACATTTGATATACACTGCACAATTTCCTCCCTGTCACTAGCAGTGTTTCTCAAGTGCAGACTACATTGATCAGCCAAAGGCTGGTTGGTCTGTCACCAGGATGTTCTGCATTCCTATGCCTGCCAGCACCAACTAGAAATGTTTTGTCTTCCTTAAGCCCATGTCAAGTAGCAATCCGTGTCAAGCTAGCCTTGTTCAAACATAAGCCTGCTGATGGTAGTGGCCTGGCTTTATGAGGGAAAGGATGGATGAATGAGCAGAGCTTCTGCAGGAGTATTTCTCTGATTAGCAGTGGGGTTTGTATATTATAATATATCATGTTCTTTATTACCCTAATGCATGCACAAGTGCACTGGAATGCCATATGTACAGCTGCAGAAAGTAACCTAAGCTGTTATTAGTTATTCATTCATTATGATACTATAGTCAAAGAAGATGCAGTAGTGCACAAAGGGACACACGCATATTTATATTTAGTATTCTCTGCCTTGAATTTTTTTCAAATCATCTAAGCATGGGTGTAAGTGTTTGATGATGTATATGAAAATGTTTTTGATTATTTGGAGGAAAGCATTAAGGAATTCTGAGATTGTCATGTGTTTAGACAGCCTCTGATACAACTTCAGGTTGCTACATCAGTTAACAGTATCTTGTGCTTCTGATTTCATGAAGAATTCAAGATCAAAGGTCACATGAGAGCAGTCTTAATACTGACATAACTTGTTGGTAACAAAGCACAGTTTTGGCTTCTTATCCTTGTAATGAAATGGTGTTGCACACATTGCAAAATTATGGTAATTTTATTTTCCTGTATTTCATAAAGAAAATAACAGGCAAGCAACAATGCACTGGGGCATTTTATTAGGAAATTGAGGGCCATATTCACTAGTTTTTCTAGATAGCTTTTCTCCTTCCCTCAGTGTTGTTTTTAAGAATTGCATTGCTTTGGTACCATCTCTCTTCTGCAAAAGGCAATTTTGTTAAATGTATTCCCAAATACACTGATGAAGTTACAACTGCTTGGCAAAGGCTTGGAGACAAAGACACTGCTGTGAAAAATGAGTCTTGTCAACAGAAAACTGACTTGTGATCACAAAATGTGGACAACGTGGTCAGTGTTGTATTATCTGTTTGTCTCCTACTTTCAGGCGTATCCACTATCCTGAGGCAGTTTGTACATATCAGAAGCATCTATACGGACTCTGTCCACCCTTCTTGGCTGTGAAATTATATCAGAATGGAGACTTTTTCCATCTCTCAGCACTGTGGCTTTTGCCTAGTATAACTGGATATCCTGGGGCTTTGTGGCTGGCACTCTGGGATTTGGACACTTAGTTCCTCTTTGTGCATGTGTACCTGTCTATAGCTCTGTCTTTCATCTGTGCTTACAAAGTGAGAGTAAAGCACAGTCTAGTCTTGAAACAGATGTTATGAGGAGAAATATGTTAAAGACTGTGAATTTTGAAGTAATCGGTTAAGGATTTGGTAGATAAAATATGGATTCGCTACAGACTGTTTCTAAAAGAAGGTGCATCTTGTTCCAGACTAATAGCTGTGTGGCATTTTGGCACATAAGTGGAAAGCTGTTGTTCCCAGTGTCTGCTAGGAGATCATATTATTTCCTTCTCTTAACTCGTAATGCGTTTACCCTGCCTGTGATTTATGTAGCTGGGAACAAGAAATGAAGCACTGACACAGGGGAGATGAGTAAGTACTTGTATGGGCATTCCTTGTATGCCAGAGCTGTTAAAAGCTCAATCTTCAGATCTTTAACTCATAGGATAGTATTTCTAAAGAGGACACCTTAAGCCTGTTTGTATGCATTTATTAGTTTCACTACTGTTTTATTTCTATGCTGTTTAACAGCAGGTGATACCTTGCTGTGTTTTTCAAGATCACAAGGTGTTTATTGTAGTTGCAATTGTTCTTTCGTGGAGATCACAGAGTAGCTGGGCTTCTACAGCAAACAGAGACTGCAGGTGTATTTTAACCAATGAACCAATACTTTATGCAAGTCTAGGAAATTCCGGTTTTGTTAAAGTGCAGCAGCATATTTATACTCTCACAGAGTTGTCATTGATGTAATATCCAGTCTTCTCTAAATGTGTGCTGCTTGTTTTGTCCTAATCCATCTTTTTGAAAAACAAAAATTAAAAGTGTTATACAGTATGTGTGTTGCTTTGATCACAGATTTGGAATGTCCTGCCTCATATAAAGGAGCACAGATTAGATGTAACTCCAGTCTAACACCCAGATCTAACATTTGCCTTGCAAAAGGGGGAAAAATCCTGTCTTTGCAAGGTGTTCTAGGAGACCCCTTTTCTGAAGTGGAAAAGCTGCTCTTCAGATGCCAGATGAATTGTCAGGGGTGTCCCTTCTTTTACAGGCAGCTGCTAAGACCTAGGAGGGATGCTGTCTATCTTTGTTGCCACTGACTGAAGCATAAGTGGTGACTTCTCAAGGATGTGCTATTTTTGTTTAATCTGAGTTTCATCGTATTAGCTGGGCTGAACATCCTACAGGCCATTAGGAAGGGTATGTGATATAGAGGAAGGTTTAGCAGAGGTGCAGGCGGATAAATGTCCTGCCCCTCATATAGACAATAGCTGACAAAATTTTATATATTTGCTGATGTTGTCC
Source organism: Ptilonorhynchus violaceus (assembly GCA_013397565.1). Classification (NCBI taxonomy): domain Eukaryota; kingdom Metazoa; phylum Chordata; class Aves; order Passeriformes; family Ptilonorhynchidae; genus Ptilonorhynchus; species Ptilonorhynchus violaceus. The sequence continues at coordinate 1,751,089 of VZRJ01010617.1, read as the reverse complement.
TGGTACTTGAGTACGCCACAAGAGAAATGGCACCTGAAGAGTAAACCAGGGTCCAACAGCAAACACTACATGAAGCAGGGTAGAAAGCTGAAAGCTGAACTCTTCCAGTGAGCCCTGATGACTGCCTGCATTCTCACTAAAACCTCACTATCCAGACTTTTTCCTTTGATGCTGTTCATGCACCATGCAAATACTCTGTTGCTGTGCAGCCATCTCTTTTGTCAGCAGGAACATAGCCCTCTAACCTCTGAAAGTAACATCAGCTTCTCTGGGAAATTACTTTGGCCATTTTGTGCTAGAAATGGTCCTTTAGTACTGCACTAACTTAAAAAAAAAAGTTTTAAAGTACCCCGAAGGAAACTTTTAAAAGTAACAAGCAAGGGGCGAAGGGCATGAAGGGAGAAGAATTAGAACTAGACTTCAGCTCTCCATGTTCTGCACATAACAGAGCCAGAACAACGTAACACATCCTTCTCTCTGCAACAGAAAAAATCCTCCAGACTGGCTCTCCTGTGCAATCACTGCAAAGGCAGTTTAAATACAGCAGGAATAGACTCACTGAAAAAGCTGTAAGTGGGTTCTAATTTCCAACATCCTTGTTCAACTCGGGCATCAAAAGGTGCATGAGCAGAAATCCCTGCAGCCGAGTCCAACTGCACATTGATTGTCACTTGTGTAGTTGTCAGTGCTGAACACTTTCTCACCCCATGAAATGCAGGAGAGCTTTTGCTTTGCAAAGTTTCCTGTTGTTGCAGTCTATCTGAAATTCCCCTGGTCGAGGGTTCATTTGGTCAGGGGAGAAGCTGATCTTCCAGGCCAGCATATAGAAAGTACCGAAGGTATATGCTCCCGGGAGTGCCTTTCTAGTTCTTCCTGGTGGGAAGGTGGATGAGGAAATTAATCAACATGGATCCTATTATGCCTTTTTAAAAACAGGAGTTTCAATTAAAGAAACACATGCTTAGGAAAAGTTAACAGAGCCATGCACTGCTTAAAAACTGAAACAAACATAAACACTTGCAAAACACTTTTCACAAGCTTTGTAAGTCAGAAAATGAAAAAGAAAATGACATAAAAAACTTAATTTAAAAAATATGAATAATTTCACACTAATGTAAGGAAATTCCAATTGGAAAACTATCCAGTGTCAGAGGAGCAGCACTTAATGCTGTTGGATACCTGAGCTCCCAGCTGACAAATGGTTTCTAATTTAGGGCCAAATTAAGCCCCCTTTTATGCTAACATGTGTCCCCAGGAACTCTTTTCACTTCATCAGGGTACTTGAGTCTTACCCCTATGTAGCTGAGACCATAAATGAGCCAGTCCTTATGAGGCTTTTTGCTACTGAGAATTCTTTCAGAGCCTCATCATTATTTAAGTTATTTCCTGAATAATGAACAGGAAGACACAGTAGGCAGAAAAGACTGACAGGCATGGATGTGCTATTATAAAACAATGAAATGTCCCAAAACTTCATGATTCTGATTCTATTATAGACAACACTCTTAAAGTTAGTCCTTTCTGTTTACTTCCCACATTTAAATCAACTAAACATTGAAAGTCCAGAAACTCCAGATTATTAAGGGCTTGAATGGACCTGATTACAACATATATCACTTTGTTATTCATGTGGAAGCTTTTCAAAACTGTCTTTCAGTGACTTCTTTCCAAGCCTGGATAAAACCAGTCTTTACAACTGGACAGTTTTGTGGAGAGGAGAAATGTTACATGTGAGTGTGACCTTCAAGCAGTCGCTGTTATGGGCACGTCTCTTGTGGTTACCATGATAAATGATGTTATGCTGGGTAATTAAATCAATGCACCTCATTAATGCCTTGCAGTTTCTGAATTTCTTGTCACTCTCTGGTCCCATGGAACGCTTTCCGTATCTCCTCTTCTCAGGCTGACATACAATATTTTTGCACGTCTTTCTCTGCAGAGATACAGCAATTCCAGTCCTCTCTATCTGGAAATAAGTTTGAGAAGTATATTTAGTACATCCAATAAGAGAATAGTTGAAAGGTACCCAGCAGCACCTCCTGCTTCCCCATTAAATTTATTTTCACCATTTCACAAATGGAGACCCTTCTGCATGTTGTGGACTTAAGTTATAAGCTAAACAATGGAAATAACTTTTTATTATTATTATTATTTAATGTGTTGGGAATTGCGTTAATGCAGGGAGAGAACAGCTGCTGAGAGATGTTGCATGAAAGAATGTAAAGAATCCCACAGGGAATTTCACTCTCTTGCAGCACTGACAAAGATCTGAGTTAGGAATATGGCAGACAATATTGTCCCCTGCCTATTGTGTGTCTGTCTCTATGCTTGCACATAATAGGAAGCCTTTTTCTGATCCCTTCTTGACTTTTGCCATGCATTAAATATATAATAAAAAGAGGTTTAAAACCTCTCCACAAAAAACCTCCCCATTTTTCCACAAAACTAATAGCCTAAATGCCTATTGGAATATGTAAATTCTCTTGGCTATTTTTCACTTTTTTTACCCCCCAGTAAATCATGTTTTCAATACCACCTCAGACAGAAACAAAAATAATTTGAGGTTTTCTTACTTTTTAAATTTTTTTACCTTTCTCTTCAACCCTTATTTACAATTTTTTTGACAGGCAAAAAGAGGGAAGATGAGGAAAGAAATTTCTTCAGTCAAGCATTTCTCTGAAATAACTTGGAAAAAGCACATTTCTACAACAGCTAACTGAGCAAGAAGGAACAAGAAAGAGCAACTGCCAATGTTTTAGTCAAGCCTAGCAACAGCCCATGTCTGGATTGCTTGTTATGAGTCCAGTGCATGTTTTAATAGGCGTAAAAGAACATTGGTTTCAATGCACTGGATACCAGTATTTCCCAAACAGAGAGCTTCCTGGCTGTGGGCAAACACCAGCCTTGACTTGGACTGTGTGGTACAAATGCGTTTGATCATCACACACTAATGCCCTTACACATGGACTTGCCCCTGACCCTGCAGCATGCCAGTGTGTAGGAACACAGCCTGGCTCCTCCCTGGGACTCCTGTCTTGCCTTTCTTGGTTGTAATGAGACAAAGAAAGGATTCTGGAGTAGAAACTGGGACAAAAGCCCTTCCTGCATCACTAGAGCCACCAACTCCAGACCCCATAGCTGTGCTGCAAGTTGGAAGGGAAAGGTGAGAAATAAACAACCTGACCTGTAGATATGTTAGGCTGGAGTGCTGCCAGGAGAAAACACTGGGATGATTACACTCACAGCATCTTGCTTAAAGGTTTGTCCAGGAGCCTTTCACATGTTACTGAAATCTGCTTTCTGTTGACCCTGGAGCTCATACGAAGGACTTGTCCTGTCTTTTTTGCACCGTCTGTAGTAGGTATGTTAGTAAAGCCCCTGGATATAAAAGAAGTCCTCAGGTTGTGTTCCTTCATCTACACTAACCTGTCACATCACAGTTTGTCCTGCAAGAATCTGGGCTGCATTCTGAATTCCAGCTCATTATTCAGAGGTGATACAACACAGCTTTTGCCTGTCCTGTTTCTGCAGCTAATAGAGCTGTCAGCTCCACTGTCATTCCTTGTCATCCCACCCAGAAATATATAGAAAGCCTTAAAGGAAACAGGTCATCCCGGGAGCAAGCTCTTGAAATAGAATTGACCCTTATTCAAGTGTACATGCAAAATAGCTTGGACTTTTCCCTTCGATTGCTACTTGTATTTGCCTCTTGTTCCACAGAGAGTTAATGTCGATTGAAAATATGACATTTTTCAGGAAAATATCTGTTATAGGTGCCAAAGACTGTTCTGTTGTCATTGCTTTGTGATGTTTTCATGGCATGTTTGGAAGAAAGCCTTTCTTCTCTGTCTCCTTTATTTGCCTTAAGCCCAGCATTACCATCTCATTCAAGAGATGATAATGACTGTGTTCACTTGTTGCACTGGATGTTTGTGCCAAGGGTATTTTTGAATGTTCTAGGCTCATTTTAAATGCAAACTTTAGTGCCTGGAGATACCTTCATATTAAAAGCAATTGAGTCACCATAGCAAGGAAGGAGAGGTTCAGCAGGTAAAGTGGCACTCAGTCAAGAAGGTGCTTGTTGGCTAGTAAAGTACAGGGGATGACAGCTGCTCTGACAAAGTGACATTTGCATCTCCAGAGAAGTGAGACTTCTTAATTTAACTGGAGAAGTGTCAAGATCATCTGCTGAGTAAGTTAGAAGGAAGTAAGTTTCAGATGGAAAGACAGAAAGTTTCTAGAGGAAAAATTAGATCTGCTCAGAGCCCCTGGAAAGCAGATTAGTTACAGACGGTGGTGTGGAGGAAAGGTTTTTCTCTAACAAGTGCAGACTGTGACACATGGCAAGCAGGCAGACAGTGTCTCTGACATGTCAGAAGACTACCTGCAGCAAATGAGAAGGATATAGACTAAAAAGGATCTTTTATATTTCTCTTGTAAGCAGGCTGATTTATAGCCTTCTTTATTACGTCTTAAAACCCCTTTGTTACTGCAGGGTCTCCTTTGAATGCTGTAAATAAATGTTCACACTTGGTTTTGCTTTAACTCAGATGGAGTTAAAGTACTTGGTTAAAAACAAGATATTCCTTGCTGAAGGCTGCCACAGCCTAAGAGGCAACTGGAGATGTGGTCACCTAGAGGTGAGGAGGGGGAAGTCACCTCTTCCCACAATGAGGGCTCTTAGCAGGATGCTGGTGAGCATACCTGAATCTCAGTGGTCCTGTGGGAATTTGTCATCCGTGCACTTGAGTCATGCTGTGTTTTTATTCCTCTTTGAAAGAGTGAACATCTGTGATAAGAGTGAGCTTATCTTTCTCCATTTCTTTCTTTGTTCATGAGCAGCTCCTGGTTTGCTTGGGATACACATAATTTACCAGCAATTATGTCAGAACATTTGCTAGCATCTTAGTCCGGCTTCTAAGTCATAAAGCAGCAAAGGGAATTATTGCTGCCATCTCCAAAGCAAGGCAACAAAGGCATACATGTAATAACGCATGCACCTAAGTATTTACCCAGTTTTTTTCACATTCCTCTTTTTGTTTTCCCAAGCAAAAAGCAGCACTCCCTAGCAACCACTTCAAGGCTGAGGCCGCAGTGAAAGCAAGCTTGACAAATGAAAGTGAAATGCTGCGGCATGTGGGACTGGTGGAGCAGCCTGGTGGAATTATCAAGCCCACATTGTGCATAGCCCTACTGGGCTGCATCCCTGGGGGTCACAGGGATGGGAAAAATGCAAGCAGCCCCCTAAGCTGGCAAGCAGGAGGTGCTTAGGAGACAGGCTCCTGTGTCTTAGCAACTCATAGTTTTTTTTCCCAGAGTTAAGTGCTGTGGGGTTTTTTTGTTTTTTGGTTTTTTGTTTTTTTTTTTAATGGTAGTGAACATTAGGCTTACTTCTTAACAGGAGTGGAGGAATGAAAGTCCCACTTCTAAAGGCTGACCAAGTGGGCAGGGACCTTAGCTGGGCTGCAGGTGGCACAGATTCAGATCCTACCTTTGCCTGAGGAGATCTAACCATCAGCATGTCATGAATAGACTCATCACCAGGATGTGGGTGTCTAAGGCAGGACTCTTCCTAGTGGTATCATCTAAGGATTCAATGCCAGTCGTGTAGTCCTGCCCCCTTCTCCTGCCAGCTCTAATGGCTTTCTGACCACACAGCACACTGCCACAATTCGCCACAATTCAAAGCAGGAGATATTCACCTTGGATTTGTTGGTTTAGTTTCTCCTGGAAGGGGAAAAAAAAGGAAGACAAAGGTGCTGAAGAGCAGGACCTTTTTCCTTGAGTATCAGTGACTGCTTGGACTGACCCAGCTGCACCATTTATTATCTCACCTGTCAAAACTGCTCACTCAACATCTCACAGAACTGTAAAATATTCCCTGAGCTTCATAAAGACTCTTTAGCCCATAGTTGAAATGCTCATCCACAAAAGATGAGACACGGACTTTCTTCTCTTGCCATGTATTTCCCACTGCATTGTTTTTTTCACTTGTAATCATACTGAGCACATTTCAGTTGCATACCTGTCATATACAGTAAAACTGAGATTCTGCAGTCAAAAGTAACTGGCCAGGGCTCTCAAGCAGAGAAATGTAGGATTGACTGTGTTTTGCTTCCCACTGTGTAATCTCCATTTAGTAAGTAAACCAGGACAGCTGAGCACTCCCTTCCAAACTCAATAACACGTATAATTTTGGGGGACTTCAGCAAATGTCCTGGTTGCCTGCCCGTGGTGTGGCTTCCCATATCACTTATAAGTGCTGAGCCAGATAACAGATAGCTAGAAGTCTTCATATTTTCATCTGTCATTTTGTGCTCCAGTGGGTTCTACTAGCAACAAATGTTATTGGAAATGTATCAGCCCTTGGAGGAGATGCATAGGAAAATAATAAGGTGAAGTAGGTGTCAAATGTCTAGCCAAGATGATATTAATACCAATCCCCACTAAATAAGGTGTCAGACCTGTCAGTGTGACCATCAGGCAGGGAAGTTAAAAGGTAAAAAAGCAATCAGTGTAGCTGACTTTTAAGTATATCTTCCAGTTCTTATCAAAAATGGTTGTCATCATTCTTGGGGATCTTTATAGCAAAAAATAAAGAGGCTATATAAATGCCAGATTTTTTTTCTCCAGAGATTTTTTAATGTCAGTGAAAACTTGCTGTTGCCCAGATCCATTAGTGTTGGTAGAGGCTGAGCATTAGAGAACCATATTCTATTCCTCCCTCCATGCACTGTTTAGAAACTTCAGTGATTCAGAATATCCACTTTCTGGTGTCCATGGTTGTGGCTTAATAGACAGGCAATGACTAAAATAATTTCAGTGTCCATGACAGGCATCCATAGCAGGATGTTTGAATTCAGCCCTGAATCTTTTTGAGGGTTTTGAAATCCTTACAGGACATCCAATTCACTTTTTTTGGGTTGGAAAAAAATTTTGAAGTTTTATGTAAAGTAATATATGGTAGAAACAGGCAGGACTAACTTGTTATCTAGTCACTGAGCCTGAAAATATTAATATGCACAAGGGTAATAAATCTTACTGAGTTACTCTACCCTGAAGATGGCAATTGAGCCCATTAAGAGCTTAGTCCTCTTGATTTCAGTTACCTTGTTTCTTGTACTTACTGAACTGAATCCTACCAAACTTGCCCAAAATTACACTCAGATATTCTGCAGCTGACTGTTCTCCATCAAGGCACAGTCCTGCTTTGTTATTAAATCAATGCTTATTTTATTTCCTCATTGTTTGTTCTGTTTCTTTTAAGGTTCTGCAGTTGAAATCATAATACTTAATTAGTGCTGGCATTAAAGGGAAATTGCCAGATTTTAAATGATCAGTTACTGAAGCAGTATAAACTCTCTGCTTCAGAGCATATGTCTTGGATACAAGTGAATAAGTTGCTCTATAGCAGCCAAATTTAGGATTTTAGGAACTTGCTTTTGAAGCAGCATGTTCTGGTTTCTGTTGGAAACAAGACAGATGACAGTTCTCATACAACATAGGACTGCTTGTGTTCCTTGCCAAAAGAGAGTTTACCCTCCAAAATAAATATTATCCAAGGTAACTTAGGGACTCCATATATTTCTGCACTTGATTCACTACAGCATATATATCTTATATATGCTATAAATCTTATATATGCTATATATGTGTGTGTGTATATATATATGCTATATAATTTATATATGCAATCTTAGCATATATAAAACTATGAAAGAGTTACATAGTAGGTTTCACTCATATTAGATAGTGAAACATCAGCTGATATTGCATGTATATTTATGTTCAAAGGTTTTGTTAGAAATAGAGATAGTCTGGAGCATAATATAGTGGAGTTCTCTTTGGTTTTGGTAAGGTGACTCCAAATCATATTAGAAGCTGGGTGGCAGCTCCTGAGACAGTCACAATAATGATAGCTTTATCAGCACTCATTCACCATTTTCAAGAACAAAGGTTAATAAACAGGAGATAGAATATTTATTCTAATATATGTCCCTGGGGCACTAAGTCACCTTTAATGAGAAATGAGGTAATTACCAGTTCTGTCACCTTTCGTCTCTCAAATACACTTGAAACTGTTTAATATGAGGCCCATGTTGTTCAACAGAAAATAAAGACTTGGAAATTATTGTAAAGCATTTCAGTATTACTATATTAATGTAAAGACCGTGAAGCTGGGATATCAAAGTATATATTTCAAAGCAATTTGAATGCTTTTCTTAAATCAGAATGGAATGAGATGTCAGGACAAAAAAATACATCATTTGTCCTAATCTATCATCACCCTAATCATCGCAGAGTCAGCTTCTCATATTAGGGGTATTTTGGGCTTGAAATGGAAAATACAGTGAAAGAATTGGACTGTGACAAATTTTGGATGGATACATTTCTAAGTTTGCATCACCTGCCTTATATGCAGAAAACTTGTGGGGAGTGATACGAAATCAGCTAGGATGAAAAACAAAGAAATCACAAAAGTAATGTCTGAGAAGAAAGAACAAAGAACAACTGCTGCAATTAAAGGAAATACAGACTTCCAGAAGGCTGTAAGAGTAATTTTCACTTGCTTTGCTATATTTTCTGGATCAAAGATTCTTGAAGTGGATTTAAGTGCCTGTCCCTTTTTGCAATGTCAGAGCAGTGGAAAGGAGACACGATGCAGATTAGAACCACGTTCTGCAGAATTAGGTTATGGAAAGATAATTACACAAACAGTCTTCATCCACATGCTGTGCAGTGCAGGCAGGATTGAAATGGTTCAAGTTACACAAGGCAAAATAATTAGTCACTCTCAGGTCACTGGTGGGCCAGGGACATGGCCTTCTGCAGCATGGTCTCCTCCATCCATCTCTGCACTGGTGGTGCTGCTCAGAGAGAGCCCGAGCAGCAGAGACACACGTTCGCTGGAACCTGGCTGCTCCCCATGGCAGAGTTGGAAGTGGTACTCTGGGCTGGACTCCAGTTTTGGCTGGAGTCATGACTTCCCCTGCAGGTGAGGTGGGCCAGGGAGATGAAGATGACTCAAAACTGGGTGGAGTGGCTGATATACCAGATGTTGGTGCCACCATTTGGAAGGACCTGGACAGGTCGGAGAAATGGACTGAAAGGAACATCATGAGGTTCAACACAGGGAAGTGCAAATCCTGGGTGGAGAGGCAAGAGTGCTGGTGGGATGGCCAAAGGACACAGAGGGCTGAAGAGGAGAGGGGAAATAGGATGCAAACATCCAGATGAGGAAGGGCATTTGGCTGAAGATTTGGGGAAAAAGGCAACTATCAGGTTCCTGTCTTTGCAAGAGGAGTAACCATGACTGTGAGAAGAAGCTGTGAAAATACCTTGGGTGGCAACAAGAGAAAGGTCTGGTGGCCCTGCTGTAGCCTGTCGGTGGTCAGCCCTGTATCTTTTGCAAAGGCATTGTGGGGATCAGTGACTTTCTCAGCACCCGTGTCCCTGGCCCCAGGAAAGGAGACTTGCGAAGGGAGCAATGGGGACATAGAGCACTCTTCAAAAATTCAGATGTATATCCACAAAGAAGTTGTGTTGTGTGCCCTTCCACACCCCCCCACCCCCCCCACAGCCCCCGCTTTTCTTCATGTAAACATTTATTGAGCTTTAAAAAGTTACTGGCAGATGGCTGGTGATGTTGTTCCCAGGTTATAGTTGCTAAGCCAGCTCTGGGCTTGGTTCATTACTGAGTAATGATGGCTTTGCATCTTCTTGTTTGCTAGTCAATAATTGTCCTCTTCAGTGAAAGTGCCTATTGACCTGAATAAAGTATAACTGTGTCTCCCATCGACTTTCAACTTTTTAAAAGCATTTCTCCATTGAATTGGCTTTCTCCAATAAAGACTGTATTTTTTATGGATTTCCCTGACAACATAACAGTATGGAAATAAGCATTTGTACTAATCCCTTCTGCTTCAGTTCTAATATCCAAAAGTCATTTTTACATCCACAGCCACTGTCTTGCATTCCCTTCAGCACAGAGGTGAAACTGTTCCTCAGCATCAGTAGTGCATCCCAGCTTCTGTGTGTCACAACTTCTCAGTAGCTCATTGTTCCATAAAGGGGACAGTGCTAAGGCATCCGCAATAGGTTGGCACCTACTTTAAGTCTCTCCATGAAGACAGCTTCCAGGAGTGCTAGCACTAGTAAATCCACTTAAAGACACTGAGAACTTGCGAGCTCTAATCAATCCACTTTCCTTTCTCATTTGAAGGTTTGGAAAGCTCCCAAACCTTGAAAAGCTTGGGAGTGTATTGCTCCTTCCCTCCTTGTGGTGCAGTAGCTTGGGAGTAATTGAGGAATTTGCTTCTAGGTGGCCAGGGAAATGCCACAGCAAACTCCCAGTTAACTTCTTGATTTAGTACTTTCTCCATACTGAAAAATCAGCGGTTTGCTTAAAACTGTGCAGTACACTTCAGCACAACCATCTACTGCTGCCAGTGTCTTTGATCCCTTACGAAAACTGCACACAGCACTTCTGAGTGTAATTTGATGTGGTAGATTTATTATCTTAATACACAGGAGAAAACTTTGAAGACTACTCCATGCAAGTTTTGTTACAATTAATTAATTCATGTTATTTCAGGTTCATGTGATTTTAATACAGCACAAACAGTTAGATGTTGAGAAATGAAGAACATAAAAATAAAATGAAAATCACTTTTTTTCTCCAAACCTTATGATTTCCATTTTGTTTAAAAGACTAGAAACAGTTTCTACTAAAAACAACAAGTTAGTAACTAAACCAACATATTCGGTCAAAATATTTTTTAAAATTTGCAGGATGGTCACTTGATGCAGGAACTTAAATATTTGGTTTCAAATTACAACATATGCTTGTTCCACTTGGAAGGCCTCTGTAAACAGTTCCAATTACTGCTAATTGATTTAAATCTCAGAACTCAGTAGGAAATCACAGATGTTAACTTCTCAGCGATGCACTAAAACTTCCTGAGTTTCTCACAAAAAGATTTGGAGTAATTGCAAGATATCTTTTTGAGGTACAGGGATTATATAAATCTGTTCCGGTGAGAGCTGTTACAGGGAAAGCATTGATGTTAAGCTTGTAAGACTGTTAAGGAAAATAACTTTGTATTTGTTTTGAGACCTTCACCCTGTAGAAGACTGAAAAAGAATCTCTAACCTTTTGAACAGCAAAGAAGAGAGAAACTCCCTCTTTTTTTGGATGCCCATGAAAGATTTCAGAACCCTTTAAAAAAAAGCTGGCCATTTTCTTGAAAAGCTGAAAAAGAAACATGGCAGAAAGACCTGAAAAAAATCTAGTCAGCAGAAAATACGTCTCCTGAACTGATACACAATGTTGAAGCTTAAGTTATAGGAGATAGAACAGAGGGAAAATGTTCTAGAAGTATTTGATCAAAAAAGCATAAAAGTTGTCTATGGACTATCTAGAAGGCTGAAGTTAAACAATGGACATAAGCACATAAGGAGGATGCAATAACCACTTAAATGTAAATGGAGACAAGCTTCAGCAACCAAATTGCTTCTAGAATTAAAATGACCCTGCTCCCTTCCTCATCCATAGATACTACCTACAGACGCTATCTGCTGGCTAATCCTCGTTTTCATTTCCCTTCCTGTGGCAGTTATGATGATGTTCTCTGTGGCAGAAGTGATTTTCCTGAAAGTTAAAGAAAAATTTAAAAAAACATTACAGCACTAGTCATATAAATTCTTTAATATCATTAAGAATTCAGTAATATCCCAAGCTGATGGGGATGTCATCTTGCAGCAAGATGAAGGGCTGCAGATCAATTACTGGCAAGTTGCCCAGCAGGTGAATTGGGAGCTCAGCTTGCATGGCTTAAAGCTCGAGGGCATCTCTGGGCTGCAGATTATTTTTTTGCTGGGGATTCAGGACCTTCAGGCTTGGTGGCTCTGGCAGAGCGCAGACTAAAAGCAAGAGCTTGCTGAAGATAGTGAGTTGGATAAAGCTGCAAATTAGAAATCAGGAGATTTGGGGATTTCTTTGTGACTGCCATTTTCCCATGCCTCTGCATACTGTTTGTAAAGCAAAAGCATTATCTGTTGCCTCTGAAGCTTTCTGAATCCCTTAGGATGTGCTGTATGTCAGGAATGTGGTGCTCACAGAGCCTCTGTGGGTCCCAGGCACGGCTCCCAACCCAAAAGATGACAGGGGGAGAAACCCATTCCTAGAGAGCGCTCTTTGAGACAGTAACAACTGCGCAAAGGAAATTAAAGTGGCCATCCTTCTGCAGCTGAGGTCAGGTTTGTGTCAGTACTAGTCCATCTGTCTGGCAGAGGTGTCTGTCTGCAAGTGCACGGGCCACAAAGAAGTGGCCTGACAGGCAGACCACCATTTGAAAAATGTGCTCTGGCCTCCAGTAAAGAGAGCACTGCCCGGCTATGCTGGCAGGATTACGGGATCCTCTCTTCCTACAACTACCTGCCAGCCCATTCCAGGGCACAAAGCTTACTCTGTCTCTCCTCCCCACCCTGTCCTCTCTGAAACCCAACAAGACAGTAACAAAGCATCAGTTAGCGATCATCAGCGGAGACATATAGGATCAATAGGTTGCAGAGCACTTTGTGGGTCATCCAGCTCCAAGAATCCACCTCAAGACTGGACCAGAATGCATCAGTTCTCTCAGCCTGGCAGTGGGACAGCCTTTGTAAAGCAGGAGCACAGGCAAGGGCTATTAACAATGCCAGCATCCTCCTCCAGCTTGCTCCTCAGCATTTGCTCCTTGACAAGTCTGCTAATCTTATGAGAAAGGCCCCTGCTTTACTCTGCAGCCTGTTCCAAATGTGTTGCCTGGACTAGAAGAATCCCTCAGCCTCCATCTGTACTGTGCTCCAGTACTAGTGTTTGTTTTACATTGTGGCTTTCTTAGATTACCATTTTAGGTTTGCGAACAGAAGGAGATCCATTGTGTGTGTTGTCTCCCTATCCATGCTCTTTAAAATATGGATGAGAAAGCAAAGATGGACAGTATTTACTCTGGTAATAACAGCCTGAGAATCTGAAGTAACATATTTGACTGCGTTGTTATGTGAACATTTCAGAAGCGTTATCCTGCTGTTCCTTTAATGAGATTGTACTGGGGAAAAAAGGAGCGGGATGCAGGCACGGTGAATGTGTCTAGCAAATCTTTAAATGCCTGAGTGGTGACGATAATGCAAGCATGGGTTTATTGCTCTGCACTGTAGAAATACATTTTAAAAACTTCAAATTTTACTAGGCATTTATTTGCATACAGGCACTTCTGCCTCTGCTTTCTGTAATTTTATTGCCACTGTAATAGAGATTTTGGAAATCGAATGCATTTCACTATATTTCAAGGCTCTTCCTATGCTACTGGGTGATATCTTATTTACAAAAAGAAGGCACTATTTGCCCTAACCTCTGTGGATCTGATGGAAAAATACAGTAAATTGAGATTAATACATCCATTCCTTGTGCATGTGGGTGGATATAAGGGAGATGCAGATTTCAGTCTCATAGAAGTTTTTCTTCTTGCCTTATGTAAGGTTGAAGTATATTATTGGGTTTCTTTCATCTTTACTCCTCCAGTCTCATGCTGGGTGCTGATAATGGGATGGTAGGTTTATTTGCCATAGAGTCTTCCTTGAGATTGTTCCAATTGCACCTTAGTCCTTTGAACCTGTCTGTCATTCCTGACTTCAAATTAAACAGAGGATGGGAAGGGAGGAGCTGGCCTCTCCTCCACTGAACTGGCTACTGTCATTATAGAGCTGGTTTTCAGGCTCCCTGACAGTCATAGCTTCTGTTTTTCGGAAAATTTCTTTCCTGTCAGTATGTTTTCACTAATTGGAAGTATTATTCTTAGAAGCAACTCATCTCTAATTATTTTTGTAAGTTATATGTCCATTTTAATTTGAAAGTGGCACTTCAAGTCACATCCTCTCCCCCACCGCTTCCTCAGAAGCCCACTCTCTGTGTAGGAGGATTTGAGGTGGTCTCTATAGAAAAACTTTGGCATTCTGGGATTAAATTGGTGTATGAGAAGGGAAAGCTTTTGTTCTCCATCCTCACCAGCCTCCTCTGGGAGCAGCAATATTTGGTGCTGACCTGTAGCCTACAAGAGGACTCTCTTCTCATTTTATTTTTGGTTACTGTACAGTACTGGATACGATTTCATTACTCATTTTGCCTTAAGCCAAACTCTGATTACCTGATTTGAAATGATATTGTGTGGTTACTGAAAGAGTTATTTTTAAAATCATATTTAAGCATTGGAAGTAGAGCTGAACAAGCTGCAAAGAGACTATTATGTTGCTAAGACGTTAAGAAGGGTGTTGATGGAAGATAATGTCTTATACAAAACTGGATAGACTAAAAAATAACCCTGCTACATCTGAATACTGGTTTTGTCATGCCATTAGAGAGTTTTTACAGAACTCTATGCTGTGTTTCCCGCCGGGAAACAAGAGCTAAAAGAAGCAGATTTTTAGCTATTTTTGCATTTCATTAACAAATGGTCTTACTTGAAAATGCAGTTCTCTAGATCTTGGCGGTAGTGAGATGCCTGTAGGCAGCAGCATAAGTCTCCTCTCAAAGACTTGTGTGGATGGATATCAAATCTATGAAATTCTAAGTATACCTGGCCATGTACTGTAGGATGAGAGTGCTGGTAATGATTCTGCTCAAAATACCCTCCAAGAGAACCACACCATTTCATGACTGTGTAGTATTTACATTAGCCTTCTATTGTCAGACTTGCTGACTGTCTTCCAGATGAAGACTTCCAGAAAAAGTAATATCCAGCTTATTTTTAAACTCCTGTAGCTCCTTAGGCCTTGCAACAATATTATTCTCAACTCCGAGAACAATTTTAATGTACCCTTAAGATACCAGTGGCTGAAAGTAATCACGTAAACATTATTAGACACCTTTCCTTCCGCCAATTACTTGCAACGGATACAGTTATTGCAAGCAGGGAGTGGGTGGGGGGGTGTTCACATCCCCTGGTGCATGGCTGGGGGTGGTCCAGTGTCACATCCCAGCGCTGCTGCTGGGGGGTTGTGGCATGCGAGGAGCATGCCTGTGGATGCTGCTCTTCTGCAGATGTTTCTAATATTAGATTTGTGTTATTGATCTCTGCTCTCCCTGGAGCCAGGAAAAAGCCTCCTGCAAGAAGGCAATGAGGAAAGCAAGGCAAAATGTAAAGAACCGACTTTGTGTTAAAAAGTACTGTAAAATGCTTGCTGTGCAGCTTAGATCGTCTGTAGGGTTGATGAGAATCACACTGGCATGGGTGATATGCAATAGTTATGTCTTTGTTTTTCCTCTTAAAATGAACAAATTTGGATTATAGAGAAACACATGAGATTCAGAGGCACTGTGCTGACTGAATTTCTCCCCAAAAGTGTAGAAGTAGAATGGAATACATCCCTCAAGCAAACTTGCATCATCCAGTGATGAAAAGGTCTATTAAAGTTTAAATTTACACTACCAATCTAAAAGCAGAAGTATATGAAAGGCCACTGAAAGCAGAAATGGTGTTTACCTACAACATTGTAATTAAATATTAAATGTCATGTTCTAGGCTTGAGTTATTGTGGTGTGTTCCTTTGTGCCACAGCCCTTTGTCAGCATAGTGCCACGTGTAACAGCATGCACAAGCAACCATGCCATGAGACCACAGAGGAGACTTGCAAGGTGTCAACCTGAGCTGTGTAGTTCGGTGCTTCCAGCCTGGGATCACAGTGTGAAGATGCAGAGGACATTATGGCTCACATTTCTGTCCAGGCTATTATTGGTGCTGCAGTAATACTGATACTGCATGGTGCACATCAGAAATCTTGGTTGTTAGTGTTAAAATATCAAAAACCTCCTTAACTTTTGGCTAAGCCTTGGTTGGTGTTAATATAATTCACCTGGAGTCAACAGGCAACACTCTCTCTAAAGAGTTCAGGTGGATCCATAGGTGAATTAACCTCTCTGGGTCTGCAAGGAAACTTCCTGGGACTTTGGCTCATGACATAGTATGTCTGGCTCTGGGGTCCTGATACGGGACTCAAAATGATACAGTGGCTTGACATGATATGAACACACTCTGTGGGTTCAGATTTGTTCCAGAAAAGTTGGATGAACTAACTTTGTACTGAGAAGCTTTATACAAGATCATGTTTCAGCTGTCCTCTGCAGCCAGGGCTCCTGATTCCGTAAAGCTGGAATAAATGACTTGCTGTTTGTCGGGATTATTCAACAGAAATACAACCATCTGCCTGTGCCTGCTCTGGATCTTCTTTGTGCTGCTGAGTAACCCAATAGCACCTTGATAAGCACTAGTGATCTCAGAGGTATAAGCCTGAGATTAAAAACTATCTTGAAATGGTTAAGTATTTCCTTTAGCACTAGCTCAACTCCTATTGTTTCAGATATCCACTAGAAAAAAGGGGGGAGCATTAAAAACTAAAAGGAAAGAGTCACCCCAGCTTTCTTCTGCATGACTATCTTGCACGTTTGCGAGAAAATGATGTCTTGTACCTTCCTCTCTTCTTGATACATAGATGAATCATTAAGACTCTGCTAATAAAGTCCATCTAGGTTGCCTGCACAATTTCCTATGCATTTAACAAAGGGATAAATTCAATCAAGTGTCCATGGGTTTCCTGACCAACATCGGCTGCAAGCAAAAGGCAGCAACAGTGTTCTGCCCAAAAGCAACCACGGATTTTAATCCATCAGTGAAAGTGCAGTATTTTACAGTGCTCTTTTATCTGTCCTCT
Source organism: Ptilonorhynchus violaceus (assembly GCA_013397565.1). Classification (NCBI taxonomy): domain Eukaryota; kingdom Metazoa; phylum Chordata; class Aves; order Passeriformes; family Ptilonorhynchidae; genus Ptilonorhynchus; species Ptilonorhynchus violaceus. The sequence continues at coordinate 1,734,343 of VZRJ01010617.1, read as the reverse complement.
ACCAAAGGCATCTTTAACAGACACTTGCCACAGTCCTGCTGTCTGTTACCTACCTCTAATTCTTACAGAGCACTGAAATTTACAATGCTACATTAAGCTTGATTCATTACCACCCTCCTTAGTTCACTCACAGCAGTCCTGTTTGTGTCAACAAAACTTCATGAGAAGCATTGCCTGTTACCCTGAGGGGGACTGATGGCTGTGTTCCTTGTACCATGGCCCTGTTTTCCTAAATAAGATTTTATCTACAACTATTTCACCTTTCTTTCTGTTCCTTTGTGTTGATATAAGTTCAGAATTGCAGCAAGAACTTTTCAGTAGCTTTTTCTGTTAGGGTTGTTACAAAGATAAAATATTCCTGTATGAAAGAATGAATATTCCAAGTTTGCAATTCATTATGATATGATTTACCTAATGCTAACCGGAGGAAAAGGAGCACCAGATGACGTGATGCTGCAAACCTGAGCCTATTTTAGCAGATCAAGAAAGAGACAGGCTCTGACAGACACAGCTCTTCACACACTCAGACTCCCCCACTAACTGAGACCTGTCCCTCTCATTTCTTCCGTGACTTAGTGATGCTTCTTCCAGCTTGTCCCAGCGGTGAGCTTTGGGCACTGGCTTAGCTCCAGCCCATGATGGTGCCAGCCCAGATGCCACAGGTGATGTGACAGTGCTGCCCTTGTCACCAGCCCTGAGAGCCATTATAGCCATGGGTCAGCACTGGCCACCAGTCCCTCTGGCCATGCTGATATCCTGCTATCCCTCTGTGATTATTTCAGATATGCTGTCCCATCAGGTGTTGGTCCATGGCCCACTTAATGCTCACTCACACCAAAGTCTGCATCACCCTGTCACCTATGGGTCACCACACTCAGCCTCTTTGTGTCAGCTCTAGGCCTATGTGAGAGCACAATACTCCCAGGTCACCTAAAATTGTGGAGAGGAGCTTCCTGCAGATAAGCTTTGCATCTTTTGGAACCCTGGGCCTAAGTCACTCCTTTTTGACTAAATACAGAACTGATGGAACACACACTCACTCACACACACACACACACACACACACACACACATGTATATAGATGTTATTACTGGCTGTTGTATTTCAACACAACAGACCAGAAGACTGACAAAAAAAACCAACCAAAAAACAAAGACAAGTAAACATCTCCTTCTTGCTCTCTCTGACACATTGCCATTTCACTTAATTCCTGTTCACATTTCCCTTCTCTCAGTTGCAGGGACCCTTCTGCTTGACTGGATGAGTGCAAGGCTCTCACAGAGTCTGGGACAGGGACACACATTGCACCTGCTATTCGTGGCAGACCTTGACTCAGTCGTACAGAGGCCAGGGCATGGCTGGCCACCTGGGTCCTCATGGACATGTTCCTGGCATCCACTGATAGTCCTTCTAAACTCAGAAACTTGTGATGGCCAGTTAGGGAGTCCCTTAGACTGGTCTGTCTGTTGGCCAAAAAGAAAAAGCATGTGAAATGTGTTTGCGTAAAAAAATATAAAGGGAGGAACAACCGAGAAAGAGCTTCAGACACGAATACTGTTTCTCAAGTGTGTTTAAGGAGCAGCTGGCTGCAAGTGATAATTGTCCTCTCTTTAGGAACAATAAATTAAAGCAGAGGGAGATGAAGGCAAAGACCTATCTGATAATTTATAAAGGCTCATAATCACTGTAATTAAAGATATATTAGAAACCTATAACTGCAGTATGAAGCTGATTTAAAATGGAAGTTACTTTCCTCCTAATGATGACTTGTATTTGACAAAGTTCAATTAACAATATTTGTATTAAAGTGTACTCAGTGCATGCTTGCTGCATGAACTTGTCAGACTGGGTGATGACATCCTTTTCAAGAATATCTCCAGACTTTAAAAGGATACTGGGACTTCGGAGGTAGGAGAATACTGAGCAAATTCATATATTACATTGTAAATATCTGTGGGTGCAGGACTGTCCCCACCAAAACCAATAAGCAAATACAAATTCTAGCTCTCTCTGTATGCTTGCAATATTAAAGAGTTTCAGAGCAAAGGTGATTGTGTTCATGTTAAGACATCACTGCCTGTCACATTGACATTCCCTTCAAAATGATACGACAGAGCAAAGCCTTTTTTCCTTTAGTGAGATTCCTAATTAACTGCAGAGCACCTTATCAAATTAAAACCTACAGTTTTTTAGAACTAAGGGCCCCTAATTGGAGATCTGGGAGTCTGGATCCACAAGAACAGCAGCAGTCCTTGGAAGCGCAGTGGTAACATTCCTTGCTCATGAAAACTAGTCTTAAATCTTCCAACAAATGGTCCCGTTAGCAGCTGTTCAATGGTTGATTATGCCTCACTGTTGATTTCTCCAGTTTCTGTGTGCGTGAGTGCCTACCTTCCTCCTCTCTTCGGAGATACCCAGAGAAGGTCTGTTAAACTACATATCAGATGGAAATACAGGCCAGTTCAGTATTCTGAGAAAGCAAACTGAGTAAGAATAATGTGGCACACTTCTGGAGGCCTCCCAGGAACTGGCAGAAAGAGGAATGAACCAGTATTTCAGCTGTGAAAATGAAGAAGGGTTCTAATTATTAGTGCCTAAATTCTGCTCAAATGCTTTGCTTAGCTGTTGCATCTAAATGGATTGCTGAAATGTTTGACTGAACAGCAATAAGAGGAGAGTAAAGGTCAAGTAGAGCTTGGGTCTTGTTTCTGAAATTTTGGGCTTGATGGAAATTTTCATAGGTCTGAGGGATTTAGAACATGAACATCCAAACAAAATCTTTTGCCATGGCTAACTGCCAAACTCCCACCCAGCTGCCCACTTCACTTCCTTCAGTGGGATGGGGGAACAAAATAGGACTTGACTAGGGGAAAATTACTTTCAATTTATTGCCAATTAAAATAGATTAGACTAGGGAGAAACAAAATGAAAAACGTTAAACCAGCACCTTTCCTTTCCAGTTTTTCATGCTCAGCTTCACTGCTTCACTCCTGATCATTTACCCTCCAAGAAGTGCAGGGGAGTGGGGAGTGGGGGTTTGCCATCTCTAAATAAATGCTCCTCTCTGCTGCTCCTCCCTTTGCCCGGAAATGCCTGTGCCCGGCACAGGGCAGCCCACGGCCATCTCTTACATCTTGCAGCGCCCCAGTGCCTTGATACCAGCACCCAATGCAGTGCCTTCGCAGTGAAAGGGCAATTTTTGTGCTTTATGGAATTGTGACCAAGGTCGGAAGTCAGTGCTGGTATTGGTCTCTTTTCTCATGCTGGATGGTCACGCAGAAAATTAATGGAAACCCTTGGAAAATGAAAGGCTCGCTGTGCATGGTTAGATAAGTTCAGAAATGCCAGCAATGTCTTACTTCCTGACAGAGGAAAATAATTAGCAGTGAAACTCATATGAAGATGCCAGTGGATATGAAAGAGATGTTAACATGCATGTAAGCAAGGCAGCAAGGGCAAGGCTGCGTGTGCAGCACAGTGAGCAAATGGGAATTTCATGTGAGAAACGGGACAAAGAAGAACTTTTGTGATTGCCTTATTTCAACCAGCCTGTACGTGCCACCAAAATGTGCTGGCATTTCTGAATAGCATTTTGCCAGATAGTTCCATATTGCAAGTACTAAGTATATTTACCCAAATTACATAATTATGCACCATTATACAAGTCAAATAAGTGCATTAGAATTAACAAAATTCTATATATGGGCTCTCCTTCTAATGTAACTTCTATTAGAATAACCTAAACACCCACTGAAAAACAGAAATAGGCACATTTGGGAATATTTTGCTCCATGGATCCATATGTTTCTATATTTAAATTGCAGCTAATTATGTATATGTATGTAATTTCTTTATTGCTGTGAACAAACAGGAAGAACTCTGTTAATTTTTCAGGGAAAAAAAAGAAATACGCTGTCAGACTGAAGTGTTTGTTACATTTTCATACAGATGAATAAAGAAAACATTAGTAAGCATCTGTCAAGATTTATATTTGATGTTTCTCATTTAAACTTGTAATTTAAAAACATGAATAATATATGAATGGTACAGGTATGATCTAATGCTCTTTTCACTCTTTCCACCATTTTAGTCCAAATTTTGAACATACTGAGGGCACAGAGGACTCTGAAGACACACAGCCCTTCTCTTTCCCTCTTTGGGGAGAAGTTTTAATAAAATCAGATAGATCTGGTAATGGATGAGAAGTGGGGTCAGGGAGAGAACTGCTTCCCTTTCCTACAACTTGTTTGTGAAACAAATCTGTGCTCTTCCTCTTCAGGAGTGGGTCTAAGAGCATGTCCAAAGGGATCCATTACAATTCTGGAAAATGCAGGTCTTAAGAGCTGTGCTGTGTTTGCTACAGTCTTTCCTCTTTACCTCAGTGGACAGGGTTTTTCTGAAAATTTGAAGCAGAATCAAAGATGAGATTAGCTGGACAGACTGAAACCAAGTGAAACAGTCAAAGGCAATGTGAACACAGCACAGGAACAAGGCCATATCCTCACCACCATTTTCACCAGAAGATGCCAAAAAGAGGCTTGCCCAGTCTTTTTCCTTATGGAAAGGAGAACTGACTCACTGTAAGATGTTAAAGATCAGGAGACGAATATGCTTGTCAAACCATTGAACATGACATACGCCTTCTGTCCATTTTCTAGACCATGCTAATCTGAGCTTTAAGAGTTTTTCTATCAGCTTGGGACAGATTTTAATATTACACCCCAGAGGACTGACAAATGCCAAACACTTGTTCATATAAAAAGAAAGCCCAAACAAAAGCTCCCAGTAGTAATGGCCTTGGCAATTATGAACCAGTAATTCTTTCTTTAAGACATTTTTAAAAAATGCTTGAAACAGTGAGAAATTTCATGGACTGCTTACATGTCACTCTTTAAACTAATATTTTCTTATATAAAATAGGAAACAGTTCTTAAAGGAGGAGGACTTTCAAAATGCTTGAGATGGAGCCACATACCAAGTGAGGCACATAAAAGAGCAGTGCACGGTCTTGCATACCTCTACCAGCCAACTTTCCTTTAAAAACAGAATTAGTGGAATAAGTTTGTGGAGAGTGCAGCATAGAGAGAGTGACACTGCCCTGCCATCCTTCCTGTGTGCGCAAGGCCATACCCACTGACCAGTGCTTTTCCTCCTTTGCACATTGCTCCCAGAGATTGACAATGACAGACACCAGCAGTGCAAATCCATCAGCGTTTCTGCATGTGGAGAGATGAAGGCATCTCTGAGGAGTCATTCAAAGAGTCTGAACAAGTGCTGAGCCAGCACCTTGATCCAGATACCCTTCCCTCTCCTTGATACTAACTGCAGAAACTGTCTGAGTTACTTTTAATAAATGCGTCTGGAGAACTTTTCATATGGCAGAAAAAATCTAATAGATGACATCTTGACTCTTTCAAGAAAATACAATGGACCTATCTTTGGACTTATCTTTTGTTTCAAATGCTGTTTGTCCTGAATTTATCTCACATATGTAATCAAAGTCGTGTAAATAATGACACTTCTAATAGTGGATCAAAGGAAGAACAGAATAACTGCTTCACAACCATTTATTATCTGCATAATTAAATCAAGGCTGAGAATAGAAGTTTGTTGAAAAAAACCCTCTTTTTGGGATGTGCAGTTAGAAAGGAATGTAAAATAAGCCCAAACTCAAGTAAAGTTCTGTTTCCTGTTAAGGAGATGGCTATTTAAATCTAAAAATCTTGCTTTTTTCTTAGTCAGTCTGACGACTTTGACTAAATGCGTTTCAAACTTTTTCAGGTGGTTGGGGAAGAAACCAATGGAAAATTAAAGCTTAGGTTGTGTTTGCTAATGTCCACAACACGAGTTGTTCTGTTTGCCACCATCACCTTGGTACTTATGATCTAAACTCCACTTATATGTATCTCCTATTGTAATAACATGTGATAGAGCAAACCAGTTTCAATTGAACCATCTCTTTTATAGAACATTTACAAACCCCCTCTCAAAAAAAAAAATAAAAAGAAAAAGAATAAAATATACCCCTCAAAATTGTAGCAAATCTGATGAACTGCCCACATTTAAAATTATTCTACTTGAAAAATTGAATTTTAACAGCCAAATTTCTATTACCAGTATTTATTCACTTTCAGTTTTGAAAAGTGGCTCATGTTGGTGCATGCAATCAAACCATTGCCGCGCTTTAATCCATTAGTGCATGTGAGCTCTCTCAGATAAAGGATGCTTACGTTAGTTTCTGTACTATCTAGACACGGTTCATAAGGGAGAGTGACTTGCCTAATCTGCATGAAGAGCATTGAGATGCCTGGATGGAGCAGGTGGGAGAAAAAACCGACTGCACCAGCTTTTGCTTTGATCCAAAATCCGAGGAAGATGTTGGTTTCAAACGTGCCTTCCTGCATGCCTTGTTGAATTCATGAGCCAGAGCAGGTTTCTGAATCCATGCTTAAATTAATATGGCAGGCAAGAAAGCAGAAGTGCTAAATAAAAACAGCCTTGCCTTTGGTCCCTCACAGCTGCCATGGAAAACCATTTCTCAGGAAACCTAAGCAAAGGCAGTCCTGCTTCATGCAGGTTGTGGGTGGTTACCAGGGCACCAAAGACATGCTGATTCTCCATGATTTTTCCAGGCTGTCATGTAATGCTGATGGTACAGAAGAGCTTGTTTCAGTGCTTTCATCTAAAAGAAAACTTCCCTTTTATCACAAATGTAGTAGAATATACATGACACATCTATTTCTCAACATTTGCATTGGGTTATGATTCCTGTCATTAGCATGATTACTTGTCATGTGTTCAGAGATCAGCAGTGTTTGTTTTCTCGTGTATCTGAAACATCAGGATGATGCTTATATGCTAAGTATCAAGTATGCTAAATATCAAGTTACTTGAATTTCAAGTTCTTACAGAAACTTGTCACTTTCTTGGTCTAATAGATACTTAATATTTTCACAAGTTTGAAAAATCACAATGCAGAAATTTAGATTTACCGGCATGATATTTAAAGCAGAAGCATTTATAAAAGCAGAACACATGGAAACCAGCCAGTAGCAGCTATTTCACTTGGTGCAGTTTCCTTACTACACAACACTTTCTAGTCCAGTCCCTTTCCTGAGCAATCCCAAGGTCATCACCTCACAGCTTTGAGCAGCAGGTCATTTAACCTGCTTACAGCTATGAGAGATGAAACGTGATTTTTTTAAAGCTTACTTTGGATTTATTTTTCTTTAACTTCAGTTTGTGTTCTCCTTATCCAGTCTTCTGCACTGAAACTGAAAAAGAAGCTTCTGTTATCTCAGTTATTTATGACTTCGGTCATGTCTATTAAATTCCTACTTATGAACATGGTTTTCTAACTTGTTTTCATAACTCATTTTTTTAAATCTTTTCTTTAATCTTTACTGTTGTCCTTCTTGGTCCTTTCTGATTTTTCAGCAAGAGATGCACTTGCAATAGTTTATTGTGGAGGGTTTTATAATTCAGAGTTGGGTGGGTTTTTTGACTTTTTTTTACTTATAAAACACTTGCAAGAAAGAAAAAGAAGCCATAGGTTTGATCAAAAATAATGCCCAGCATACTGTCCATTCGTATTTTTCTTTCTGTTAACTAAACAGAAATATCTTGGGTGAGGAAACTTCTTTGGAACATACATTTTAAAATTTTATTTTTTTTTTTTTTAGATCAAGTACCACTTGTGTTATAGTGGTCTCTTTTTAGGGAAGTCAATAGCAACCCTATCTTTAGGGTATTATGTGCTGTTATAAGAATTCTTGGACCCTTTTTATAAAAAAGTCTAACAGCATTGCTTGTGTCAGGCTTTTGAGATTTTAAGCTGAAGACAAGTGCTTGGGGTAGATAATATTTTTTCCTCTCCACGTCTGTCCATGAAAGTTAATTTATACTTAGCTGAGATACAGGTTGTTAAATTGCTGTTCCATTCTTTCACTGGTATTCTCCCTTGGCATCACATCAAATTAATAACAGACTGTCCTTTGGCACCAGAGTGCCACTGCTGCCTCCAACGTCACCAGAAGGGGGGAAGCCAAGAGAGGGGCAGGCAAAAGCAAACCCAGGAGCTTTGGTTCTGCCCATCTGACCTGGGGCCCCCACCAAGGACCTCCACCCATTGCCCAGCTATGAAGGAGAGAGAAGCCAGCCTGATTTGCTATGAGAAGCTTCCTAGACCCCCTCTCACTCACTGTAAGGTTACCTGCATGGCCAGCTGTTGTCTTACAAAGGAAGAAAACCATGGGCTCCTGTGGTAATGGCAGGTAAAAAGCTTTCGGTGAAATGAAGTCGTTTGGGTTGCTGAGGTGCCTGCTGTGTGTCTCCCAGCCAGCTCCGTGGGGCAGTTGTCATTTCTTTCCCTGTCCTTGTTATCAAACGCCCATGCTGGCCACTCCCACCTCCCACTTCTCACCTGTGGGAGGTAAAACTCTGCTTGCCTCTTCCAGCAAGACTGAATAAGAATACCACGAGTGCACTGCCCCACTCCTGGACACTGGAAAAGGGTCTCCTAATTTAGAAGACATTATTTTCACTAAAGGAGCTCCAGTTTCTCGCTGTGGGAACTTTATTCCATCCTGCTACAACTTTTTGTCTCTGCTTCATTCACTGTTACTTGTAGGGTGTTTAGGTCTCACTCCCTAATATCCCTCAATCTCCAGTCTTCAGACCCTTCACACTTTCCTGCTTGGTGGCTGTAGGAGAACTTGCCTTAAAATGAGCCACTTTGTGCTGTGTAGCCCTGTAAAATAGCCAGCTTTTTAGTCCCAAGGAGGGACATATCATATGAATATTGTCAAGGAAATCAGCAAACAGCTTCATCTTTTTTTCTTTTTCTCACGAGCACTGAGTCAAACTGTGCATGAGTAGTATTTGAATTTATGTTCTACAGCAACAGATGGGTTTTAAGGGCTTGTTGTTTTAAATATATTTATTCTTAAATGCATACTTGATCGCATCTGTTTTTAAAATGCTGCCAGGAAGACTTCTTGTCAATGCCCTCTGGAGACAGAAGAGAGAGGGAAGGAGGCTGTTGGCAACATCTCTGATGTTTGGGTGGGCTTGGTGTGCCAAGAGGAGTAATGTGGGGCTGGCAGGCTGCAGCTCTTCACCCTGTACCAACAGAGGGCTTAAACCTGCCACACGTAGACCCAGCCCTTGTGGTCCAGCTAACAGCTTTCATAAATCTTTCTTGCATGTAATATTTCCAAATGTTAATGGAGCTGATGTACACCCTTAGCCTTGGGTCTAGGTTAGACTTTGGCTCCCATCAAGCCGCTTTTGCCAGTGTCAGTTTGAACTCAGGGTGGTGTTGAGCAGGGCATAAATCACACTCTAAGATATTGAGACACAAGTTTCTTCATTTGTCTTGTGGCTGGAGATGAGAAGTCTAAACCCAGAGTTTTTCCATCCTGTGTTGTTCGTCTGGCTTGGTTATTTTCTGGCTCTTTCAGAGGACATGAATATTGGGATGACAGGCATAAGGCACTGTCAAAGGGGAAAATCCTAAAAGCTCATGTCCCTCAATCTCCATAACCTTTTCCTGTGTCATGGTTGTAGGAGACCTCACCTTACAACCAGAGTTGCTGATGAAAATATGATTTTGATTGACAGGATAACCTTTAATTATATATGACCTTGGGTCCTTGGAACCTTGGTGCTTCGGACAGGAATGGAACTACCTGAAATAATTGAACTGAAATGATTTTCTCAACATGTGAAAAAATTTCCTGATTTCTGAACTTTATTTACATTTTTACTTCAAACAGATGTTTTCGTACATCTTTCACCTTTTCTGCATTCAGACTGCAACATTTCCTTTAATAATATTTTCCTAAAACTTTCAGCTTTTCAAAGGAAGGTCTGTGCAAGCAACTTCACTAAGATTTTGTCAAGAAAAATGCTTAAGAAGTCCCTTGAATTAAGCCATACTCGCTTTCTTCTCACACATCAGTGAGGTTAGAGCCTGAATTCTCTGGGGACCAGTGCCCTTTGACAGATAAATGACAAACTGCTACACACTAGAGCAGGTTTTCCTTGTGTTGTGCAGTGAAGGGCAAGAGAACTAACCAAAATAAGCACAAGGTTTCTGGTGGAATGGAATATATCATGAGGACTTGGTTTGCCAACTACTGTCACACCTATTTTCTTTACCTAAGCACAGGGATAGAAATACAGCAATTACTGTTGGTAAATGCCATTTCATATCGCTGACTACTGCACTTTCCAAGGACTCTTGTTACTATGCAATCATTGCCAGTTTTGACAATTTGCGTTTGATTACTGAAAACAATATTTCTAAATCAACCATACCTCCTGAGAAGTCACCTCCTTGGTAATGAAGGAGAACTATGAAGGGGAATTTCAGTGGGGTTTTTCAGAGCCGTGGAGATCCCAGGTGTGCTGCCTGCAGTATCAGTAGTCATCAAATATCCCGAAAAGGGCCATTGATTGAAATAAGCAGAATAGTTTAAAACGGATGCAAGATGTGAAAACAGGTGATGAGCTTCTGGAGCTTGGCACCACTGGACATGAATGAGGACATGTCAGCAGGCTGAAAAAGGGATTAAACTCATCTATGTCCAACAAGTATATAAATAGAAACTAGCAGGAATATGCAGTAATCTAGTAAAAGTATAGTATGAGAAAGTGTTGAGACTTGTGTGCTCCCATAAATAACCTCTTTCACTGTCACCACTGAGACCAGTATTGGGTGGGACTGTCTGCTGGTCTTATACCACATTATGTTCTTAAAAACTGGAAAACACAAAACTGTTGCTTCTGTCATAGATGCCAGCACAGAAAGCTTTGGTATGTCACCCCCAGAGTGAAGGTTGAATGGAATGGGATTGCCACGGTTTGGACAACCTTAGGAGGAAGACTCGAAGAGCCTCCTCTGCAAAGGATAGCGTCCTAAAACTCCCTACCCCCCTGCCGCCCCCCAGTAAGAATTCCTTGGACGAAAGTGAAAAAACCAGCCTATTTAACAAAACCCAGCTGCTGGGGTGGGGCTGCACACAGGCACCACGGCGAGGGAAAGGGAAAAAAAAAAAAGTTAGATAATAAACCTCTCGTGATGAAGACAACCTGGATGAATTCAGAGTCCTTTTCTGGGTGTGGTCTTCTGCTCTGTCTCTAGCCAGCTGCTTGAGTACAGAGTAGGCCCTCTCCAGGCTCAGGGTGTAGGCCCCGGAGAGATGGTATGTAGAACAGAGCCCAGTTGTCTGTTGTACAGTTCCAAAGGAAGAAGGAGAAAAAAAAACCAGTCCCAGTAAAAACTGTCCTCTCTCCGTGCCTCAGGCAGAGGAGGGAAAATACCAAAAGTAAGTTTTTAACTCCCTCCAATATGAGTCAAAGCAGCGCCAAAAGCTCACAGGAAAAAAAGGTAAAAGTGTTCCCTTTGCATCCAACTGCAGAAAAGCGGCCAGCAAGGGTTCTCTCCCGACAAGCACAACAACAGCTAGCCGATAAGTTAAAGAATGTAAACACCTTCGAAGAAAATCAAAACACAGTGCCCAGCTTCTTGAGCCAGCTTAAAGACACAGAGTTAATATTTTTTCATTAAGCAGGCGATTAGGATATATAGCATCATAAAGTCACCGCAGGACAGGGATAACCAGCATTAGGGCTGACCTTTTTAAAAGTCTGAAAGTCCACATGGTAGAAAAGCACAGTTTCAAAAATGTAGAGGGTTACTCTGAAGTTCAGCTGTTTACCTCTATGCACTATTTTTACATGTATGCTTCTACAGCATAGAGTTCGTTCTTAAATTGTTGGTGTTGCTGGTTTTTTTTTGTTTTGGCTATAACTTCGTATGTTTAGGGAACATGGCTAGTGAAGAAACCCAGTGAGGCAGTTTGAATTTAGGTGTCCAAATTTGCCTGCAACACCTTTCAGCTGCCTTCATCTGTATTGGGATTTGCTTCTTTCTCTTCTCTTTCTTCTAAGTCTTTGGGGATTCAACAATGGCCAGAAGACATAAATATAATTGCAAGAAATCTTTTGTTTACAGCTCCCTTCCCTCTGCTTAGACCTGTTCTCAGTGGGAGGTTTAATCTAGTTATCACTTTTTGCTGAGGAAAGCATATTTTTAGGTTTTGCTTTAATTTTAAAGTAAGTTTACATACTCTCCTAGCTGAATTGAAAGCACAGTCTTTGTTCCTTCCATGTCATTCATCACAATCTTAACAGGGAGAGACTGAAGACAGGTTCCACTGGGAGACATCTGTGCAAACATTACTACTGTCTTTCTATCCATCAGATTTTAATCTGGACCACTGCGTTTTTCATTTTTCCTTCATTCCTGTGCTTCTCAGAGCCTGTGCAGCAAGCTCCAGTTTCTTTATTTAAGTTCACCATAATCTGCCCAGAAGCCACTGTCATTGACTGAGACCCCATTGTGTGAGAGGAAGGAGACAGCTGCTGTCTCCAAAACTGTTTTGGGGGTGGACTTGAAAGCACTCGTGCCTTCAAAACCCTAAGAATAAAAACAATGTGTCATATACAGCTGTCCAAATCATACAAAGCATTTCAGGGGAAGTTAGGGCTCATCCCACAGAGCAGTTGCTGAGGGGAAAACGCAGCACTCTCTTCTCACAGGAAAGGGTTAAGTTTAACTAACTGACTAAGGTCCATTTATAAAGTGTTTTCAGTATTGAATTTAGTACCTAAAAATTTAATAGTAATAATAGAGTTTAGAGGCAGAAGTGAGGAGTAGGGCTTACTGTGTTAGCTTCTATGTCAAAAACCCAGAAATACCCAGTTTTCTTGTGACGTTGTCCAAACATAGAATTTTATGGAGTCCAGATTGGAAGCTGTATTCATAAGTGCTTGAATTATCAGAGACATTGATGTCCACAATTTGCATTTACTTCAAAAGGAACTTCAACATCTTTCTGAAAAACACCGGGATACTAGTTAGATTTCTAACTTGTCATCTGAACTCATGGACCAAATTCCCAGAAACTCCTGAAATGACATTTGCAGCACACAGAGCTGAGAACTTTTACTCTCCTCTTGCTGACGGTGGCTTTACAATTCTGATTTATTCTGAGCTTTTTTCTCTGTACGTTTTAGTCTTTAATAGAGTCTTAAATTGTAATCACAGCTGAAATCTGCAGATTATGCTGCAACAATAAATTATTCAGACGGACTACTTAGACTTCATTTTACTAAAATGGTTCCATCTCTACCAATGATTGACAGTTATTTCTGAGCATTATTTAGCCTTTTACATCACAAATCAGGACTCCTGCCTATTGCCAGCTCCAGCTTCTAGTGCCAGATTCCCATCTGGCATTGTCCTATTTGAGTAGGACACACTGCCTTTTTTTAGTACCAACTCCATAAGGCTCACAATGAAAAAACGGCTTCTTTTATCTACTGAGCTCAAACTTATGTATTCTGTAAATCATCTTAACTTCTCAAATGTCAAGATGACTTTAAAAGCCCTAATTGAATGGAAAACTGAGCTGAAACTCAGATGTTAAGTTGGAACTCTCGATGAAGTACAAAGCATCTTTTTTAATAGCCTTTCTATTAAGAAAAGAAAGTTAAGCACTATGTTATGTAGACATTTCCATCATGTTCCTCCCTGAACAGTAATTAGTTCAGCTCCTGCCATGCCGTCCAGCTGGGGCTCTGGGGGATTACAGAGCTTTCCAGCAAGGTGTGAGAATCCAAACTAGCTACCAGCATCCATGATGCCCTGCCTAGCCCGTTTGGCAGATGCAGGCTCTCCTAACCTGCCAAATCTTTCATGAGGAGCACAGTGTGCCTTTGCATGACTCCCTCCTCTCCCCTCCCATGCAAGGACTTGTCTGCTGTGCTGGCCAGATGCAAGGCCAGGGCTTTTTTGTAGTCTGATTGTGAGGTCCCATGGATGACACTTTCACATGCTCTTGTCTGGTGGCTTGTTAGCAGCATATATCTCATGCACAGGCAGCTGCTGAACCAAGGCAGTGGATCTTGGAGAAATCTGTGGGATGTGCTTTGGATTGTATGGGCTGGGATCTTGCATCTCCAGTCCAACTGCAGTGTGCTAAGCCCCAAATCTCTCAGCCTTTATTGTTATATCATATATATACAAAAAAACAATGAAAGCAGGCAATCTCAAGAAGTATTAGAGGATAAGAAACTTCAAAGCTAATTTAAAAGTAATTGCCTAACAAACAAACAAACAAACAATCAGACAAATCTCTAAGATGATTCCTTTGTGCCCAGTTTCTTATTAATTTTATTTTATTTATTTTATTTTATTTTTCATGATTAAGAGCAGTCAGTCTCATCAACGGCATTTTTTGATTTGCTGTCACAAAATTATCTCCCAGAATACTTCCCTCACTCTTGATGCTGACGTGTTTTACCAGGCTTTTCTCCCTTTGAGGAAGTTTTTTTGGTACTCATTTTCCTTAGGAAATACATGAATGCGTACATATCATCTTCTGCTGTCAGAAATTCATCTGTCATGTTTCAAGAGTAAATGCAACATGACATGAGGCTTTTAAAATGCATTGTATTAACGTATCTCCTGCTTTTTTTCAGAATTGCTTCTAAAATTCAGTGTCACAAATTCATCTCTGAGAAATCAAAGCAGGTAATTTCAGTGTTTCTGCCAAGATTTGTCTCTGTTCCTAATATCTTAACGAGATACAAGGAGAAAAAGTATCAGAAACAGTTGCTTTTTCAGACAAGGTTTATGTGAAGTATCAGAAAATTGTAGTTGCCCTGTCTCCATTTCCCATTCTTGCTCCTACCCAAACTAAAGGGAACACCTTTGTTTCAGAGCTAACACCTTTCTCTCCTTGCTTCTGTCTTACTGGAGAATTTCTCATTGCCTCATATATAGGTGGGTAGGAAGGTGGGCTAAACTATTTAGTGTATCATTGTTGTCCTATGGCAGAAGCAGTCCCTGTTACATCCATTTCATGGCTGCTTCCAAGCTCAATTACATTGTGTGATGAGTGACACAGTCTCTGTCAGCAAACGACTGATTTGATACACATACAAGGTTAAATTTGAACATGAAGCGCGTGGTGTCAGTCTGATTACACACGTTTGATATGTCATGTATTAAGAAGTACTAGTAAGACGCAGAAGCTATGAATATTTGATATTAATGATACTGAGTGAACAGTAGCCTTGATCAACATGAACTTCTGTGTATTTTGCAGTGGAAGCAGCAATAGACAGAAGGATGGAATCCTAAGGAATAAGGCATTTAAACATATTTGTATACAAAGCACAGCTTACATACTTAAATAGGTGGTATAAAAGTAGGATTTGACAGAAAGTTGGAATGATGAGTAAGAAGGGGGAGTGGAAGGACAGCTTCTATACACACAGGTGGCTTCCCAGCTATTGCCGACTGCTGCTTCCATGAAGTATAAATGTACACGTGTGTGCATGTGTATATGTGTATACACATGTAATTCTTTATACTGCCTATTCTTGGGGATTAAAAGGACATAAATTAGCTTACTTGAAGGAATCCTGACTTGTTCTAAACAAATTAAATGTCTAATGTAACACAATTTATTAAAATGAACTATACTGCCAACTCCACCATTGCTGCAAGCTCTGCAGTAACTTCATTGTCTGGTTCTTGCCAAGTGAGAGCAGCATAGTTGTTTTGTCACAGTGTATTCCACTGATTCTGCAACCTGACATAAACAAGCTCATGTTCAGCTTTATCCCAAGCAGACCACAGATTTGCCCTTTGTTTGACCATCTGTTATGTTTGCAGTTCCTAGAGAACAAATTCTAATTATAGTATGTAAGTCCTTGTGGATGTAGCCTTAAATGGATGGAATAAGAGACCTTACTCTATTAAAAGAGGTTTTCAATTTTCAGATTTAAATCTATATCAGGTCTCTGACATAAAACTGTATTGTTATTAGAGTCACTGAATGACTAAGTGCTGTGCCCAAGGACTTTGATAAATGGTATGTTTTACCTGATTCTGCAGAGGGATATTGGGGGTGCTGAACAGCAAAAGGGCAACCAGGGGCCTGATTCTTATTCATATTAGGCCCCATCAATCTATGGAGGAGCATATGGATAAAAAGAGTAGGAAATTATATTAGAAGTTTC
This sequence comes from Ptilonorhynchus violaceus, assembly GCA_013397565.1. NCBI lineage: Eukaryota > Metazoa > Chordata > Aves > Passeriformes > Ptilonorhynchidae > Ptilonorhynchus > Ptilonorhynchus violaceus. The sequence goes on along the minus strand of VZRJ01010617.1, from coordinate 1,718,244 downwards.
CAGAGAAATAAGATGTGTCATGATAGACCTATTTTTTGCACAAGCACACGTTAAAGTCTTTGCAAATCATATTGCCTCTTTCAGAGTTAAGAAAAGGAAAAGCAAGTTAACCCGGATCGTTTTCCTTACTATTTGGCAGTGTATCCTTATTGCCATCTCAAATTTGTACTAATTCACTGTGGCCTCTCTCCACTTATCAGAAGTTGGCATTTTATTTCCTGCACTAACTGCAGTCTGCTTCTGGTTGTCATGACTCCTGTGAGTAGGGTCCTTACAGTGCAACTGAGTCCTTCCTAATGAAAGCTGCCCAAGGAGCACTGCCACAGGGGTGACTTCCACATCTGAGAACATCTCCAGGACCTGCATGTGCACAGCCAGTTAGCCCCGCCCTTCCTTCTGCCTGTAGCTCCTATCTGGCACAGAAAATGATTTGGGAACTCTTTAGACAATAAATATTCTTTGGTGAGTGAGCTGAGTCAGCTGTGCAGCTGACTGTAAAGACCTCCTGTACCCTCACTTTCTTGACTCATGCTTGTTATTGGCAATATCACTGAGCCACCTTCCTCCCTTCTCATTTATTCCCTGGCAGTAGGACTTAACGAGGACAAGGGCTCCCTTAATCATTCCTAACTCAAGGAGACCATTGTAGAAATCAACTGGAATGTGGGACTGTCCTTGCTGAGTGGTTTCCTGGGGAAAGGTTAGTAGTAATAGCTATGTTTCCACATTTTTTAAAGCATCGATCAGGTTTAAGCATTTTCTGGCCATCAGGAGACATGATGATAAATCTCTGCTGCCATGGTCAAGGCAGGGAGTAGAAGTATCAGCAACACACCAAACTCCTTGTTCCTTATGTGATAGAAAAGAAACGGTGCCAGAGGAAAGAGGATGCCTTGAGAAACACAGACTTCTCATTTCAACAAATATTTGAAATCTTTTAGAATATCAAGGGTGTGATGGTTTGACCCGGTGTGGAAAAAATCTGATTGGTTGAAACAGGTGATGGACAGTTTTTTAAGCCACTTGATATTCAGGGAACGCCTCTGTGAAATATGTTATAAAAAACCACCCAGGAAGGGGTGTCTCTCTTGTTCACCTGCCAGCACCCACAGCAGGAGGGTCCCTTGGACCCCGGGGCCCACGGCCCGTGCCGTTTGGACCTGAGAGGAAGCTGGCCTATTGCCATCTGGAGCCGAGCTGAGCCAAGTAGAAGCTGAGAGGACCCGAGAGGCAAGCCAAGACTGCAGGAGGAAAAAAACCCCTCCTTTCCCTTTCAGAGATGGATGTGGTGAGATCAAAGGGTGAACTTGCTGAGACAAGGCAGATGCCATGAATTAATTAGCAGCTAATAAAACTGTGGTAACTTCTGTAAACTGCCAGCAGTAGCGGCTCGGCTCGGGGGAAGAAACTGCCTGCCCCTTTTGGCTTATAGAGACGCAGCCATGTGACCCGGGGTGGGGAGGGAGAAAGCAGCCGAATATTATCTGATGGGAACATGTGAACTTTACAAATACTTCTGTAGGCATTTTCTGCAAATATTAACATCTCTTCCAAGCCAGAGGGAAAGGGAAGCCAGTCATGTGAATGGACTGATACAGCGATCAGCAGCCTAATGAAAGTGAAACAGGAAATACCAGAGGAGAAGCCGTTTTACCAGCATCGGGATTCACCTTTCTGTGAGCTCTGAAGTGACTGTGATAAAACCAAGCTAAGTTTCNGCTTATAGAGACGCAGCCATGTGACCCGGGGTGGGGAGGGAGAAAGCAGCCGAATATTATCTGATGGGAACATGTGAACTTTACAAATACTTCTGTAGGCATTTTCTGCAAATATTAACATCTCTTCCAAGCCAGAGGGAAAGGGAAGCCAGTCATGTGAATGGACTGATACAGCGATCAGCAGCCTAATGAAAGTGAAACAGGAAATACCAGAGGAGAAGCCGTTTTACCAGCATCGGGATTCACCTTTCTGTGAGCTCTGAAGTGACTGTGATAAAACCAAGCTAAGTTTCTCTGTAATTCACAAAATATAGACATGGGGGAATCTGGAATTCACAGCTTGGGAATAAGAACACTTTATGTTGTGAGCAGATGAAATTGCAGCCTTTGGAGATCATGAGTGAGAGAGAGAGAGAGAGAGTGAGAGACCATACTACTGGTAGCTTTAAGCTGGAACGACTTGTCCTTAAAAGCTTAACCCCATCGGACTTTTCTTGTGACCCATGAACTGCAGGTGTATTGTGGGAGAGAGCATACACGACTGCAAAATCTGGGCAGGCTGTGGTATTTTCCTGAAGGTTTGGGACCATGCTGAAGACACTCTGTAAGGAGTTATCTTCCGTGGGATGAACCCCACTGCACAACAGAAAGAACTGTCTATCCCATAAACTGGCAATAAGGACTCTTGATCAAAAAGATCAGAATTTCATGTTTTATGTCCTTTGCGTGATCAGTATGGAAGATTGGGATGTATTGGGAGGAGAATGATATTCGTATATTATGCCTTAATATTTTTTATTATTATTCTTTCTATTCTTAGTAGTAGTAGTGAATAAAACTATTTAATCATTTCTCAAGCTTGCAGCCTTGCTTTTGCCGTCTCATATCCTCTGAAGAATATAATCATGGGAGTCTGGGGCCTTTCCTCAGGCTCTAACCATAACACAAGGGTCTGGTGTTTAACCTGCTTTTTGATTGCAAAAATTTGCTTAAAATTTCTGATTCTCTATTCTTTAATTGCTGGTGACTACAAATGATAGCAAGCTCCCATGCTGCCATGTCCAAAACTGTGGTCGTGGTGGTGACACTGGCTGCCTCCCTTGGCCAAGTGGAGCCCACATTGCTTTGAGGCTCACCTTGATTTTTGACAGGATTGAAAGGAAGACTGGTGGCATTGATATGAGGCATAAAATCCTGTGCAGGCTGATGATGGCAGTGTGGAATTCAGTGGGTTCATTCTGGGTGAAAAGCAGGAAGAAAAGTTGTTTCAGTGAGTGCTGCTTAGCTGGGCTTGACCTGCAAAGCACCTTTGGGGGCTGGAGCTTTCCTAGAGTCTCACCAGGGATGAGATGGGTGCATAAGGAGTCCAGGGGATTTGTTCTTTACAGTCCATCTTGACAGCTGTCCCTTACACCCATGGCACTTCTCTGGCATGTATGAGTGTCATCTTTGGCCACTGCTGGAGCTGCACACTAGTCAATACGGGACTGTCACTTTGTATGGTGCTTATGAGAAACAGGTTGTTTTTATGCCTATATTATTATATTGTCATGCTTGCAAGCTAAAAATTATTCTCTCTTGAGTCAAATACCATCTGCTGATGGCACTTGGAGAATGGCAAATATCTGACAAGAAGGAGGTGATTTTTTCTGGTGACTTATACCTTCTTTAACAGGTATACCTGTCTTGTTTAACAGATTTACAGGACTGAAGCATGAAGGAAAGGTTACGAATCGGAGCAATAGCTACATACCCTCAAATTCCAGTTTTATACACATCTGTCCGGCGTCTTGTGCAGGGAAATGCCTCACTGGCACACATATATTTAGAAAATTGGTAATATGTTGCTAAAGCTTTCTGGTGGCATTCAGATTTCAGAGCAGATTCCATCTCTCAAATAGATGAGATGGGAAAAAACAGGGAAACTACAAAAAGATTTGAAAGCTTCTCAAGATTTTAGTGAAGAAAGGAAAAAAAGAATATAAAACTTTTCAATGCTTTTATTACTGACCTTAAATTTTTATAAGGATAATTATTCTGTTCTGATTTTCTTTCTGATATCAAGAGATAGTATTAAAAATGTCACTCTTACAACACATGAAAGGAATAAAAAAAAAAAAGCCCCTCACATAAAATAATCTAGATACCTCTGAAAAGCAAGAAAAGGTGATTTAATTAAATATTTTAAAACTAATTTGCTGTGATTTACAATATTATATTGGAGACAGTTCTCTTAAATAGGTTGCTGTTGCAGGTGGAAACTTCTGTTCCAACATTGTTCACTTTTTTCTTAAGAAAAACAATGCCTTAGTTTTTTTGGTGATGCTTTATATTCTCTTTTTTTCCTTTATGTAGTTTATTTTAACACAAAATAAATGGAAAATGTCACACCTTTCCAACAGAGTACTTTGTCATAACGGAACTCTTCTGAGAATTACTTTGGAAAAGACGAGGACGCCAGTGAATTGATTATTTGGCGTGGTGCCCAGTCTCACAAATATATGGTTTAGGTTAGAATCAGGGTTTCCTGAATATTTTATCAACTGGTTCATTTATGTCTCATCAGAAACTTCCTCAGAAACAGTAACCTGGAATAATATCAGCATACATGGTGTTACTGCTTTTTAGGTTTTTCCACCTGTCATTAGACCATCACAGTAGAAGCTATCTGAACAGGTGTGAAAACAAAATGTCCATGCAGTTGAGGAGCATTCTATTCCTTGAAACACATCTTGTTTTCTCTGTTGTGTACTCTCTAGGTACATCTAATAACACCAATTACATGTTACAAAGCTGCACTCTGACTAAATCTAGCCACTGACTGGTGATCTCAGCTGGCCTCAGTACTAGGTTCAGTGGATTAATAGATTCACTGTGTAACATTGAAAAAGACTTGTACAATAAGTTACATTTTTTTCTGGCACTGGAGCATCCACACAAATATGTTCAGGTTAGTCCTTAATGAAAAGCAGACTCCCTAGTCTCTTGATTTGAAACAAAGAGGAACAAACATGGTAAGGAGATGTGCCAAGAGCAGTGGCAGAAGCACCATAAAGTGCTGGCGAGTATATGGGAAAAAAGTAACTTCTTGGAGGCATCTGTGTCGTGGATCTATGTCTCTATTATCCAGGCCTGGGGCTTTCTGGTTTCTTACCTGCGTAAGGACATTGGATCATGTTTTTTGGAAATGAAAGATGAAAAATAACTTTTTTGTCCCCCACAAATATTAAGGTTCTGCCACATTATACCTAGTGTTTCCAAATAACAGATGATGTAGAGAGGACTGGAACATGGTGTTTTGTTTGTCCTGGCATTTATGAGCATTTGAAATGCTGATGTGCAGGCAAATCTATTTTTGTTTAATATTTTGCATATATATTACTATATAATGCCTTGTGGGGGGAATAGAAATTTAACATCTAAATATATTAATATTCAACAAATAATGGTATGTACAAAAGAGAAGGAGGAATGATTTTTTTTTCCCCTTAAAACATAGCAGCCAATGTTAGTTTGGCTTCATGCAAGCTATTACAACGATTGTACTAATTTGTTTCTCTAATTTAGGGTTGATAGATGTTAATTTTTGTCTTCAGGAAATACACAGCTCTTTGCTCGTTTTCATGTAAGCCCCCTCATCACAGTGGGAAATGATGTACTCTGGCAGACAGGGGTTTGGTATCCCCTTCAGTTTGGCAGTGGAAGATTTCACAAGTGCCTAGAGCCGAATCAGCGCAAACCCCAAGTGGAAATAAGATGCTTGTTTTTAAGATGCTGTGAGCAACCAGAGGTACATGATGTCCTTAGATGCTCTGGAGTGCCATGGCCTGAAGTCTCTGATCAAGCCTGTGTGTCCCTCTAGAAGACTCGTGCTGGCATTGCCTCCTGACATTGATACTAGTGACCCAGCAATAACTGGATTACATTCCACATCCTCATTATGAAGACCAGAACACATGATCAGGGAGGTTCCTTCTGCTCTTAAAATAGGTAAATTAGTTAACTTACTGGTTTACTTCATTTGATTTAGATAAATTATAGAGACATTTCTGTATTCAGAGAGTGGGAGGGAGGGAAAGAGAGGTTTATGGTCAAGTGAGAATCAATAATTTATCAACTGGTGCTAAGTTCCTTTTTCACTTGACTGGTAGTGGTGTGACTATGACATCATTTTTGCTGGGCTTTGTCATCCACTGAAGTTAACTGAAAGCCACTCCTGTCCTGGTGAGCAGTCATACAAGTCTTTCATGGGGACAACAGTATTCAGTAGAAGTTTTGCTTGCATGAATTTAGATGGAGTAGCCAGGTGGCACACAGGTCATCAAGCTCAGAGTGTAAATTTTGTACCCAGAATTACAAATAAATTATGTAAGATGCTGCCACCATATGCCACCTGTATATAAAGGGTGCCAAAAAGAAAGGCTTCCATCTAGCTCTGTGACTACAGCAAAGAGCAATGAATAGATCTTTTTCAGATAAATTATATGGATGAGTGTGTTTCACAGGTTATACTTTTAAATACTTTTAAAGCATACAAGGTATGTTCTTAGCTTGTAAGTATTTAAAACACAATACACACTGAGCTGCTCCTGGCTTTATTTGCTTTGCTTCTTCCTCATTCTCTCTTATATTGGAGCAACAATTTATCACGCAGTCTGCTTATCTTCCTCACTAACAAGATTTCAGTTTAACTCGTTATGCTCCCACCACTGTATTTTTTTCTATAATATCTCTTGATTCATGTAATCCCTTCCTAAAAAGATGAAACGCTGGGATTCGTAATTGGAATAACCTTTACTTTTGAGGCTGTAATGTTTTTTTTCCTCTAAGTTGATTTAAATCAACACAATTCAATTAATTTCTTTCTTCAGCTTCTGTCAGTTATACTAAACTAATATTCTAATATTGCAGTAGGGTCTATAATGTTGTTTATATAATGTTGTTTACTGTCTTCACTCAGGGGTTACTGAACTTGCACCCTGTGAAAGATGAATCCCCCTTCTACTACAAAAGCCAGTCTGCTCCAGCTACTTATCCTCAAGCCCTAGATTTGTACTTGGGCTTTTTGCCTGTACTGCTACAAGCAAATGTAGTAGTGGTCTCACTTCAATATTTGTAGACACCTGCAGTTTTCATTTGGAGTGTTTTGTTAAACTGGAACCTGCTTTGATAGTTAGTTTAGCAGGTGGCTGGAATACAAGATTGTTCATTTAGAAGTAGACTCACTTTTAAAATCTTATGATTTAGTGGAATGTGAAGTCAAGCAAACCTTGAGATATATGAAATACAACAGCTGCAAGATGGAAGTTTGGTGACTGTACATTCACATTTATTTATTTTTATTTTTTTTTTCTGAATGGATGTTTTTGTGACTCTTGTTCCCTTTGGGATTTCTTTTTATAAAACCCAAGTTAAAATGAACAATTCAAGGATGACTTCAGTATATTTATATTTTTTTCTGCTTATGCGTTCTACTGGGATATAGTTCCTCTAGAGCAATGGAAGGTTATTGAAAGAGGAAATCAACTTTTCAAACAATTTTTTATTAGTTTTTATTGTTTAAGTTATTTCCAGGTGATACTTTTCACTGGATCTTCTAAAATCAATATTGTTTTAACTTTTCTCCATCTCAGCCTACACAGCTCCTATCTGCATGCACATTTTTTTACTGAGTGCAATAAAATGAATTAAATTCAGAGGGACTTTCCTCTTTTTTTCTTACTCTCTTTTTCACTTCTTAACTTTTCAAGATTTCTTCCACTTTCAGAAAGTCTCAGGGGAAGAAGGAGAAAAATTAAAGTTGGGATTAATTACTGTTTTAACACTCTTAAAGCTGATACTGGAGCTTGAGAAAGTTTTCAGAAGTTCAGAGAAGCTGGGAAAAAAAGAATGAAATTAGAAAATGGCAGACATTTGCTGATAGAGAGAAAAAAGGGAAAGAATAAAGAGAAAGCAACCCCCTCAACTTCATCTTTGGTTTTCAACATCTAATACTGAAAGAAAAAAAAAACCTGTGAAGCTAAACAAATTGGAAGTATTTGTTTTCTTTTAAATATTATTAATGAAAACATCTTATGAATATCAAAATGAATCTAAGAGCACCTAAATCATCCCTGATTTGGGAGTTTGCTTAGAATTCACGCATTACTTGCAGACATGACTAAGGCAAAATCCTATCTGCCCTTTGCAAAATACCTAGGCAGCTCAAGCACCTATCCTCTGGGGAGGACTGAACCTGTCTTCATCCAGATGCTTCCTGAGTATCCTGAGAGAGGCACCTTTCTGAACTCTGCTGGCATTTATGGCATCACGTGTCTGGAAACGCAGTAGTGGAGGGACAGGTGCGGAGAAGCAGATGTGAGCAATCATAACCTAGCCTTTGGTTAGGGCAGGCAAACAGCTATAGCTAAAATGTATGTGCATTTACATTAGACCATAATTAAAAGCAAGAAAATCGTTCTGGTGCCTCAGACAAAACACATCTGACTTTGAGATGAGGGTTTTCCATTTCTTTTTCCTTTAAATTTGACATCACAATTGTGTCAATGAATCTGCCTGATTGAGAAACCAGACTGAGCCAGTCTTCTGGTGAAGGACTCACTCCAAGGTCTAATAAAGCTGCACTTGGCTATCGGGCAGAGAAGTGAGTAGTACTCACATGGCAAAGTGTTTCTGGCTGTTCAAGAAGAGCCACAACAGAGGAGCCAAGAGTGACTGTGAGCTGGAAGTCACCCAGCACAGTGCAATTTGGCTCCTCATTCCCTGGAAAAATTTCTCATGACGAAAAAACCGTTTAAGATTCCAAACAAAGGCATTGAATGGGCAGAAACAACACACAGAGAACTTCAGAGACTAGAAATGAGATGCAGGAGGGCAGCTAAGTGGTGAAATGCCCTTGAGTATATGACTGGTTTTGTGCCACTCCAACTCTTTAAATTGGGATTACACACTGTGGAGAGAAATATTCTGTGTGTGGGAGAAGTAATCCAAGAGCTCTAGATCCTGATGCTTCAATTCACTGTGTCATGTAAGCACAAAATGGCAGATTTGAGAACTGGAACTGGTGTTTTGGATAACAATGAGTACAATTGCAGTTAATAAAGACTTAATTTGATTGCTTTGGCTTTGAGTTCTTTCCCAAATACTCACTGTATGTGATCAGCCAGAAGATATTCAGGACAACAGCTCATTCTTAGACCTGTGTATGGATAAATATTTTCCTTCACCCCCATGGTTTCTTCATGGTAGTCTGCCATGGAGAAGAGCAGAGGCATAGTGCTGACGCTGATATTCTGAGAGAGATTAGATATGAAGGAGCTGCTAAAAGTGTCATGAGATCTTCCATATCCTGTGCATATTATCACAACAGCTCCACAGAAGATGCAAAATTTGGATGCAAACAAGAAGAGCTACTAGATAATTAAGACAGGATGGAGGTCAGGACAGAGAAATTTACAAGCTACTTGTTTTGTGATGGGCTGCGAGGTGGTGAGAAAATCTGCCATCACTGAAAATATTTGGAACACTTAGAGTAAGTCCTATTGGTTTCATCCGCTTCTTCCTATACTAGCTATAGAGAAAAGAAAAAAAAATTCTGGGTGCTTGGATCAGTCCTGATGTTTATTTGAATAAATTCCTAGCAGAGAGCAAAGTATTTCTGAGAAATAAGAAAAAGACAGAATGGCAATTCTGAAAACAAAATTGCAAGAAAAGGTAATATAAAAGTAATGTACAATTTGGCAATAATGTGCTAAGTAAGTTATTAGAGTGCAAGTGTTGGAGAGAAACTAGATGTATTCTCAGGTCTGTTCAGTTTAAAAAGGAACATAAAGGTTCTGTAAAGAGTGTTAATGTGTTGCATATATTATCTTCTACCTGAAATGGGAATGCTAACGAGTTGCAAAGAAAGTTATTGTGAGACTAATTTATTTAAAAGAGCTCTTTGAAGCTTATGCTGTGGGCTGATGTGGAGCTTGATTTAGGATGAGCAACCAGGACAATTGCCTCCAAAGAGGAGCTTTGCAAGCTTAAAATGGGGAAGAGAGGAAGAGAACGTGTGCATGGCTGAAGTCTGATGTCAGCTGTAAGCAAACTCATGGCATTTCTTCTGTTCTAGGGCAGAATACTGTATGGCTTGTGGTGGTTTTTCTTTTTTTTTATTGCTGTTTTTGTTTGGTTTTAATTCTATAGTAATAGTTCTTAGAAATAAGGAATATTTCGTGAATAGCAAAACTTCCATCGGGAAAGACAGACCATGGAAAACTTGAAGCTGGTACATATCAAAGAGAGAATCAATGTGTAAAAATGAACTGAAGCTAGTAATATGAAATTAATCACATGTTAGTGCACATAATAAAGCCTTCGGTTCAGAGGCATTCAGGGCCCTGACAAGTTGATCCAGGAGGCCCAGTGGGAGAGCAGTGGAGGAATTGTCACCAAGATTTTTAGATAAAGGGTAAAAATGAAGGCCTACATGCTCTGCTGAAGCAAAACATGGTGCCTGAATCCTTGGAGCTCTTGTCAACAGACATATGCCGTGGTGGCAGTAGCTGAGGTAGGTAAAATGCTTCCACTTTTTCCAGTCTTCATCTTGAAGGTCTTTTTCTTTGTTAAGGTAGGTACCAAAGTTAGATGAGTCAGGCTTTTGAGAAGGTTTTAGTTGCTTCATTTCTTATCTTTCAGGTGCAGCTCAGAACTCAGAAATTGATGCTCCAGGTATTTCAGCCCTACAGTCATCCTTGTGCCTGTGGTAGTCACACCAGATGGGAGCTCTTGCCAGCAATCCCATGCCAGAACCGTGATCATACGTACTCTTCCAGGTTGCTGTACACCACGCGCACTCTCTGTCTTGTATTGCCTTGCTGTATTGGATCTGACTGAGATAGAGTTCAGCAGCCCTCCCAGTGCTGTGCTTTGCGTTGGGAGCTGGAAGGGTGTGGATAACACAGCAGTGTTTTGGCTACTGCTGAGCAGCGCTGTCCCTCCAACATTCCTTCCCCCATCAAGGGGTGGGGAGTGGGCAAGATCCTGGGAGGGGACACAACCAGGCCAGCTGACCCAAATTAACCAAAGGGATATTCCATACCATATGATGTCAGCTCAGATATAAAAGCTAAGGGAGAGACGAGGAACGGGGGGCATCCATTATTCTGTAATGTTTGCCTTCCAGAGCAACCACTATGCATGCTGAGGCCCTGGTTCCCGGGAAGTGTCCGAACATCGCTCGCTGATGGGAAGTAGAGATTTACCTTTTTTTTCCTTTTTGCTTATGTGCGTGCAGATCTTTGCTTGCTTCTTTCTGTTGCTTTAATAAAACTGCCTTATCTCAACCCACTGGTTATTTTTTTCATCTTATTCTCGCCCCTGTCCCACCAGGAAAGGGAGTGATAGAGCGTCTTAGTGGGCACCTGGCACCCAGCCAAGGTCAAACCATTACACTTGCGTCTTATAATCATGTTCTATATAAAGAAAAGAGAATTTTTCTCATTCATTGGAATAAAAGTTTGTTTATACAAATGTTTACTCAATCCTGCTCTGCATTCCTTTAAGCCATAATGTTAGGCACTGTAATTGTTCCTTTTGTAGCCACCCTGACAAGCCAAAGAGAATTGTGACATTAGGCAGCCTTGGTAGAAGACTCAAATTTATATTCATTGATGAAAACAAAAATCCTTGAGATGGCCTAATGGATTTTAGATTTAGCTGATCTTTTTTTATGTCTTAATTTTTCTTTTTACTTTGAACACTAGTTTTCTAAACACAAAGCTTCGAAACATGATTTGTTCTCTGGCCATTTCCTGCACATTACAAGCCCTCAATGACTCAGAATGTTTGGACCAACATAAAGAGGTCACTCCTTATACTTTGGTGGATCTCAGTTGAAGATTTTAATGTATTCCTTCAGGTCAGTTATAATGAAAATGAGGGTCCAGATTTCCCTACTCGGCAGATGATTTGGTGCCCTGTGGTCGCAGGAAGGTGTCAGCTGGGGGAGGAGGTGAGTGGGGACCCTGCTCTGAGTGAAGGGATCGGGTGGGCAATGAGACCTGACGTGAAAGGGCTGGATGGCCACTCTAAATCTGCAAACTGAATAGGGCCAAGACCCAATGTTCTATGCGGATCACCTGTGTCTATTCAATATAGGGGCACCATTGCTCTATCACACCACAGAAAATTTCTTGACCAGCTTGACATTTCTCCCCTACTACCTCAGGTTCCCTTCCCTCTCACACGCTGATTCACTTGGAAATCTGCTGTTCACAACAAGCAGCTGAGGCTTTGCAAGCACAACCTGATAGAAACCCAGGGAAAGGCCACTGTATATTTTGGTGCTATGGTAGCTTTACACTTTCTAACAGGTATTTGCCAATGACTGCAATACTGTTGTTAACTTTCCAAATCTTCTGCAGCTGATGCTGTCAAAGAAAACGTACTGAAAACCTAGAAAGAGATGCTGCACACCCAAGTAACTTCAGTCCCCCTGAGACAGTGTGTCTTGAAAACAGAACTGAGCTCTGCTTACTTCTGAGATAGTCATCTATGCTGAGGTATTAAGTTACACTGATGGGTACAAGTGAAATGGAAGCTTGCAAAATGAGAATTCAAATATATAAACAGGTTTCTGTTGATGGCAACCTAATAAAGGAGGTAATTCTCTAAACATATTGTTCCCTTTTTGTTTCTAATTACAGTGAACTACAAGGTTAGTTCTGCTCTTTAAGTGCACTTTAATTACTCTCTCAATGTTGACTTTCTGCATTATGATTCCTTTAACACAATAGGAAATAGACATTTAATTAACCAGATGTCACTCAATAAATCTTAACTTCTACTCTGAATCAGAAAAGCCAATGTTAATGGGCATAAAAGCACCAGGATTTTAGAAATAATTTACTTTTTATGTTCCCTAAGCTCTTTGTTATACTAAGGAAAATGTCTGTAATGAAGGAAAATTAAACTGATGCTTGTAAGCATTTAATTTAATGAAAAATAGGTCCACAAAGTAAAAACATGATTCTACATTATGTAAGTGTTGATGTTTCATAACATGTAGGAAAGGCAACTGACAACAGTGAAGTCAGCAGTGTGCTATGACTGCAGCCACATGTGCTGGCTCACTGCTGGACTTCACATCATCTTGTTTATACTTATTTATGAATTTATAGAGCTACATGCAGAAACCATATTATACTCTTACATTACTATACTTTTTACTGTGAGGGTGGTGAGACGCTGGAACAGGTTGCCCAGAGCAGCTGTGGATAATCCATCCCTGGAGGTGTTCAAGGCTAGGCTGGATGGGGCTTTGAGGAACCTGGTCTAATGAAAGGTGTCTCTGCATATGGCAGGAGGTTGGAATGAGATGCCCTTTAAGGTCCCTTCCAACCCAAACCATTCTGTGATTCTATGAATATTTTTGGCTTTTTGGGATTGGTTTTTGTATGTAGCTCTATAAACTCAAAGTCCCTGATTATGCCATCGTGGTAGTCCAGAAATATTAGCTGTGACAGTAATACACAGGACATGTAGCAAGGCGAAGTGACACAGATTCCCAGTGTGTCGGCTGAGACCATTTCCTGGTTTTGGAAGAGGAGGGCAGAGTTATCCCTTCTTAGACTCTGCTGACCATCCCAACAGACCTATATAGAGACTTGGTTTGTGCCACACAGCATCCATCATGATCAGTGCACACATTAATCCTCCACTTGGAGGTTTTTAAATATTTCCAGCAGCCTTAAGGTCAAATGAACACAGGTCTTCAGGCTGGTGACAGCCTGAAACATTTAAGTGTTTCAATAGCTGGATGATCTCTTCAGATGAATTACTTTGCTGTTTCTAGAAGAGTTAATGGGGCTCTCCACAGTAACTTCCAGCAGTACAGTCTCTTTCCTTGACCTCCTCTTCTTAGGGCTAGCATCTTTCAGAGACGTCAACCCTAGTCCCATTTCTTAAGTAATCTTGCTTTATATTATAGGATCCTCTTTACTACAGCCACTTCATTTCCTTTCTCCATTTCCCCTATGCTGACAGTGCTTTAGCCTTCCTTTGCAGTGTCACTGAATATGGCCAGAGTCCCATAAAAGAATACAACAGGGCACGTTCTTCCATTAATAATTGCAGTGCAAAGCTCCTATTAAAATTAATGGGCACTCCATGTGCACTGGAGTGTAAAAATAACCCCCCTATTCTCATAAGCTATTTTAGTCTCTCCATTCTTTCTAACCTATGTTTCCACTTCCATTACACCTAATGAATGCTGTGGGAATGCAGGTCTTCTCCCCTGGGGTTTGTGGCATCAAAGCTGTCCCTAGGCTCAGATTCACAATGTGGGTGCCCAGAGTCTCTTCTTCAAAATGGAACCTGGCACATGTTCTGTAGCTCTTGTGAGACCATGTTTTAGCATTTTCCAAGAGTGATAATGTATGATAATAATACTGAAATTTTTTAGAAACCAACCCAAAAGCAAAGGTATTGACATCAGGAAATATGCTATTCCTGAAAGGTATCTGTCAAGGATTAATTGCCTTTCTTGTCTTGGTCTTTGTCTCCTTTGTAATGTCCAGCCTACTTTTTGGCAGAACAAGGACAGCTTTAAAAAGTTGGCCCCTCAGCTGAAAGGTACCTTTCTGCTAATCTGGTGAACCAATGGCTAATTCTCTTCTTGCTCTTCCAGAACAAATTTTTCCGTAAGTTCTTTATGCTCTACTTGGAAATAGCAGCAGTCAGTACATTTTATAAACAATATGATTCCATTTAATTGACATAAAAAAGAAAATTAGAAAAAGAAAATTAATTTTGTATGTGAATCTGTAATGCTAGCAAGTTTGATAAAGCTTGCAAAAACTGGTAAGAAATATTGGATAAATATCTCTTCCAAAATGTGATGAAAATATTTCAGTTGGGCATCCACAGCCTTAACACAGCCCATTAAAAGACAAAACCCCATCATTCAAAAGATCTTTGAAGTAAGACTTTGTTTAATTGAAGAGAAGGCGTTATGAAAACTACCACACCTCTGCATTTGTTAGCATGGAAGACATGAAACCGTGTGATCTGCCCTGCTCTGAGTTGCACAAAGGCACCACTGACTGGAGTGAAGGCTCAGACAGGGCTGCTCCCAGGAGAGCCTGCAAACCTGTACTGCAGCACTGGGAGGCTGTGGCTGCTGGTGCAAGGAGAGTTAATGCAGCCTGACACTGGCTTTGCTCTTATGCTAGCTGCTGGTGAAACGTCAGAGGATTGGAAACAGGGAAAAGAATCACAGGAGCACTGTCAGAACTGTTTTCTGGCCTTGTGTGAAAGGATGACTTTTCCTGTCCTATGGCTGAAATCACAGCAGAGCTGTGGGCATGCACAACCAGAGAACCTGCTGTGACTTCCTGCATGTTCCTGGCTACTTGTCCGTGCAGGAGAGGCAATGGGCTGGTTTGGGACAACAGACCAACATGAGGCAGGATGAGTGTCTGAACTTCTAACTCCCTTCACAACAACGCGAGCCACTAATGTGCAGGAGCTTTCCTGCTGGGACTTTTAGACAACCCCGAGCATCTTACTGCAGCTGCCTAGACCAGTGGGTACCCTGACTGCCCAACCTGTGCTTGGCTGGGCAGGTATTGTCTCTGAAATTTACATTGAAACTCATTTTTTTTGGTCCAAATTACTTCCAACTGATTAAATATCCCTGTTTAACTCCAGACCAGCAATAGCATTTCTGGGCTGGAATTTCCTGCCCAAATCATGTTTCTTACTCCCACCTGTGCCTAAGCTCTTCTAAAGGAAATCACTCTTCAGTTGCTTAATTGAGCTCTGAGTTTAGGAAGGCATTACCATTCAGAAAGCCTCCAGTGAATTCTCTTTTGTGCTAAATCGACCAGGTGACTCATCACCACCATTTTAAGATAAAAATTCCCATAACTACAGTAATAGTTTCAACCTATAAAAGTGAATAGTATCTAGCAAAACAGCCATTCAGTGATGAAATGGCATTTCTCAAAAGACAATTTTTTGGGACTGTACAATACCATCTTTGTATGCGTGTCCATCTTATGACTGTGCCTTTACTTGCCTCTTGAGAGCTGGACTTTTCATAGCGGTTCCCATGTGGCTGATTATGCTGTTGTATAACTTAATAACATAGTTTACATGTGCCATCTCAGAATATGTGAGGTCATTTATAATTACTCTATAATGATTTACTCTTCTCACTGAAGTCTAGTGAACCTGTCTGCAAAACAAGAATCTTAACTTTTATAGCATCCCTTTCACCCAGTAGATTTCCTATCTCAGAGAGGAACCTCTACTTTTCAAGAGTGCTTTGTCAGATACCAGAGGAAAGGAAAGGAGATGGTCACCCATAAGGAACAAACAAAAGCTATTGATCATGGAACAAACAGAAAAAAATGACATTTTGGGTTGTGTTTTTTGGTAAGAAACAATCATCCAAGCCACAAGTAGGTTTCTAGGTAACATTAGCTTCCTTGTGAATATTCAGTTTGGGTCATTGGCTGGATGGAGACCTGCACTTGTCTAACTTGTTAAAGGTCACTCTGCTTATTTCATAAAATGGTTTATACATTTCAGCTAAAGTTAAATAAGAACTAATGAACTCAAATAAGAACACCATCTTCACTGAACTTGGGAACTGTGCTAAAGTTGTGACTGATAAAAAGGAATGTGAAGCCAGAAATTAATAAATGCAAATGGTAAAAAGGGGGCTACCGGGGTGGCTTTCTATGAGAAGCTGCCAGAAGCTTCCCCCACATCTGACAGAGCCAATGCCAGCAGGCTCTGAGACCGTTCAAGGCAGAGCCCACCAGTGACAGTGAGACCCCAGCCTCTGGGGTAAAATATTTAAGAAGTGGAGGGGGAGGAAATTGCCCAGCAGCCTGCACCTGGAGACAGGAATGAGGATATACAGTGAGAGGAATAGCCCTGCAGACACCAAGAGAAGTGGAGAAGGAGGGGGGGGAGGTGCCCCAGGCACCGGAGCAGAGATTCCCCTGCAGCCCCTGGTGCAGCCCATGGAGGGCCATGCTGGAGCAGAGATCCACCTGCAGCCCATGGAGGAACCTGTGCCAGAGCAGATGGATGCCTGAGGGATGTTGTGACCCTGTGGGAAGCCTGCAGTGGAGCAGGCTCCTGGCAGGACCTATGGCCCCATGGAGAGAGGAGCCCACACTGGAGTAGGTTTGGTGGCAAGACTTGTGACCCCGTGGGGGACCTCCCTCCTGAAAGCCTGTATAAGAGATGTCTCTGAGCAAGAGAAGGTTCTTGGTGTCAGTTGGGGATGAAAGCTTCGAGACAGTTTATCATATTCCTTTTGTTTTCCACGCTCCCAATCCCCACTGCTTTTTGTTTCTGTTTCAAAAGGTGTATTTGACCAGCCTGGTATCTTTTGCAACACTGTAGGGAATCTTACAACTAGGGTAGGCACTAAAAACAAAGCCTTCTTACGTGACCTGGGGCTGACATGCGCTTGCCTGGAGTCAGTAGGGATGACAGGCTGAGTCCTGGGCTTGTCTTAATTCAAGAGTAAGTCTTCCTCTGATAAGAAAAAATGTCCAATATAGAGATGAATTTTTCTCTTTATTATTGATTTTTCTGTTATCTTCTTTTTTGGTGTGTTTTTGTCCTGCTCTGTTGTCAAAGAAACAGAACCTCTCAAAAATGACACAAATAACAGAAGTTTCCGTGCATCTCAGCTGTTTTCCTTTATCCCCAAAGGAGCCTTCTGTCCATCTTTGATAACATCTAAAATGACAGTTTGGGACTTTAAAGTCTTCTCTCCTTTGGATAAGGGTTTTTTGTTTGTTTGTTTTTTAAAAACACCCACCTCAGCATATGGCAGACTTAATAGATGAGGATGTGGTTTCACGTGAAATACATCTGATATTTTGATTACTCCCCAGTACATATTTATCTTTTCCAGTGTCCTCTCCTAATCATATCATGTAGATTGAGTCTGAAGAGCGCTCCTTTGCTCCAATAGATAATAAACTAGTGGAATATTTGCCCATATGTAATTTGATTAAAATTGAACGGAAAAATAACATTGTCTTGGGCTGTGCTTTTTTTCTTGAAAAAAAGAAAGAAGCTAGTACTGCTGCATATTTGAAATAGCTTACTGAGCAGTCCAGGCAGGTGCAGGAGATGGGGAATTTGCCAAGAAGCACAGTCATTCACCTTTTACACCAAAGCCATCAGCAGTAGTGACATTGCACCCTTCTGTGCTCCTGAATGACCACGGCAGTTGTTTTCACATTCAAATAATTATCAGTTGCCATGTTCAGTCATGCTGAGTAGGAAGCTGCAGCTGTAATCAGTGGCAAATTTTTAATTAACAAGTTAAGCACTTCTTATCAACAGCTGTTTGAGAAATAAGCCAACATTATTTAATGGGTCCCTTGGATCTCTGAAATATTACACTTATATTCTGTGTTTTACTGTGAATGCTGCCATCATATATATGTACTCCTCTACAACTCCATATCTCCACGAAATGTGGATAAAATCTTTTTATAGATGTGGGCATTAAGAGTAGGATTTATAAGTGTTTGATTTATATGAATCATCCCATAGATAATGTAATTACTGAACTCCTATTTATTAGTATGAAACCTAAGGAGCAGTTTGTCTTAAAAGAAATTTATGAAGATGAAGACTTGTGGGGAGAATAAATAAAGGAATCAAGTAGTGTTTTAGCAGAGAAATATGCCATTTGTCACTGAGGAATTAATGTAGTTTAACTTTTTTGGTGATAATTGTATTTATACAATTTAAAAAAATCAGAAAAGTACTTTGATACAGATAATTCTTAGATTATATTTTTCTCTTACATACAGCATATAATGTCCCATTGCATGTTTAGGGTGTCAGCATGGTCCAGAAATCATTCCCAACAAGAAGGTGAACACACTTGGGTAAGAGGTGACAGCATAGATATAGGTCACACTATGCCAGAGGGCATCAAAGGTTGGAAAATGACATGCTGCATTTGGTAGCAAAAAGATGCCTTTACTTTCTTACTCTGAAAATTTTCCAAAGATATACAAACATTTTTTATTTACTTGAAAAACAACTGGCAAATACTTTGCTATACCCAGAATCTATGTTTCTTTTTCTGATGGAAATCTGAGACTTTCAAGTTATTGCATGGCTCATCTAGCTCTCTTCAAGAAAATCTGATCAGCAACTACAACACACACTGTCCTTTTAACACTGAGATATTTATTATCTCAGATCCAGGGCGCTCTTCCCTTTGCTCATCCAAGCACTGCTTTCTCCTTTAGTTGAAGGCATACATTTGTTTCCAATGGAAAGCAAACAGCCACTTCTGGAATGCCCTGTCTTGTCAGTGGAGGGAAAAAAAGACATCTTCTTGTCTCTGAAGTTAATTCATGGCACTCAGGAGGGAAAATTGTGTCTGTGGTCTGCTGTGGCACTTGGTGACACTCTGAGATCCAACATTCAGAGTGACAGTGGTCACTGAGGTGGGCCAAAGGTCCCCCTGCTCTGGTCTCACTACACATGATGGAAGATTGCACCAAGGGGCTGAAGTGGGACTTGAAAATGGTCTGAGCATTTCTAAGTATTGACACGTGGGAGATAAAAACATGGCATGACCATTCTTCCAGCCAGTATTTTAGTGTGTAGAAAAGCTCATCAGCACCTCTGCAGAGTTGTGGCCACTCTTTCTGTATGAAAATAGTGGCTAGACAGGTATCAAGGTGAGTAGAACTAAATAAAAAGGAACAACTGTTATTCTTTCAAATGGCTTTGAGTAGGTAAGATCCCCCTGAGTCCTGTGTTTACCAGGTACCCTGTCCAGATGATCTGACCTTTCAGACAGTCTTGTGCTTCTTAAGTCTTCTCAGTCTGCTCCTCTCCTCTGAAAGTCTCCAATCTCCTCCTATCCCTGCAGTTATGAATGTGAAAACACCCTGTTGCCTCTCTGAACACTGAATACTCCTTCCTAGCGATGGTATGGCCCTAACTTAACCAGAAACTCCATGACAGCATGATAGTAGATAATATCCATTATTTTTATATCTGTGCCTTGGGGGCGTTCTTTGTCTTGAGCAGGACATTTTTTTGATGATCTGGGTAGGAGTTATTCTAATTGTGAAAAAGTTTAGATGAGTGTCATTCTCTCAATTCAGTAAGTCAAATCAGCCTGTAGGCAGTCACCTACTGTAGGGAAATATTGTTTGCATCTCCTCTTCATGCACCAATATCCCATTGTTTGACATAGTACTAATTGCAGAACCTGGAAAATACTATAGGGCCAATTGTGTTCAACAGGTCATGCTTGTCTGTTTTCATCAGAATCACAATTAAGGGTGAGCAGCTGTTTCCAGCTAAGATAAAAATAGAGTGAGAACCTTGTACTCATCTTGTATGAAGCCTATCTTGAGCTTTGGGAAGAGTTAGTCAACTTTTTCTCATCCATTTTACTGTTTTGTTTTTCTGCATGCCCTCATAACAGGCAAGAAATGCAAGTAAAAGCATTAAAACACTCTGCAAGTGATATAAGGAGGTATTTGTAGCCTGGACATAAAAATAAAAACAAAAAATGGGAAAAGGGAGCTTGTTTGTTGAAGACATACACTGGGTTTTAGACTGATGGAAGCAGAAACCCTCTGGTATTCAGTAGATACCGCCTCAGATTTTGACTCCTTTTATATGGTTTTTATAGAATCTTAAGAGGTTTTTGCCTATGTTGCTTTTTCCAGGGCTTCATTTTTCTTGCAAATACAATTCAAACACTGAGGTGCAGAACTGTACAGATTGTGCACAGTCCCAGATCACCCCAAACTGTGTGCACCAGCGTGCACAGCCCCAGCTTGCACCAGTCGCTTCCTGCTTTAGCTCACTGCTATTTTAGCTCTCTCTTTGGTTTATAATTTTTTATCTTGCTTGCTTTACAGCAACCCATTTTTTTTCTGGGATAGATTTCATTTGCTTAATATTTATGCTCTTTCTGATCCTCATTATATTATCATTTCAGAGCTGCATGGTTTTGATAGCCTCTTCATCTCAACACTGCCTATACGTGGAATGTGTTTTCTGGATCGCCAGCAAAAATTGTTTATAAGGCCTTGGTAATTACAGTGGTGTCTGCGTGAGTAGGAAATTAAACTGACTTCTGATTTGTTTTAAACTCCTACATTTTCTTTCTCAAAGCTGGCCCTGATCCTATTGGATTTGAAATGTGATTATTGTGCCTATAGATTCAAAGGTGTCTCCTGGGATTTTCTTTGGGTTTGCTCCATAAAAAGGATCAAAATCTAGACTTTTAAAGGACTAATGCTTTCTTGAAATATTGTCAAAATCTACAGTATTTTTTCTCTATCTCATCACACAGCCACTGCCATTTTATCATGACAATTACTTGTTATCCCTTGTTAGAATTTTTTAATCTCTTTGAAACCATTTGTTCATCTTCTAGCCATTCCTGATGTAATCTTTTTGTAGATTTCACACCACTTTTACACATGCTTTGTAAAATCAAAGTAACCCATCAACCTTATTTCTATTTCCCATTTATTTTCATAATTTCATCAAGCACAACAGTCAGATTTCTGGTGTGATTTACTCCTTATAAACGCACTCAATTTTTTATTGCAGATTACATTATCTTCAAAATAACTACCTGTGTATTAAACTTGCAATGCAGATCTTGATCATATCTTCTGAATTTCGATGGCTGTTAACCTAGTGAATAAATAAAAAGTTTTCAGATTGGAAAAGTCTGGACTTCACATGCATGTATGCACCAGATGCTATTATTTTTCCAATAATATTTTGAGCCTGATAAAACAATGATGAATTAGTTGTTTTCACGTTTTGTGATTTTGGAAGTTTTACACAATGTTTTTCAAAAGCTGCAAGAGGGAAAAACAAGCCAACAGTAAAGGCATGCCAAGTAGGAGAACCAAATGAAAGGTTAATTTCCACAAGGTGGGAACCTGCTCTCCCTTCACTATATAATGCTCCTGTACTGGGTCAGAGGAACTAAGAAGGTAGGCACTCATAAGGAATGGATAACTAGTACAGGATATTCCAACCTGGGGAGAGAGAGGAAAGGGAATTAGAGACTCTGGGACTGCATCTGCTGCCTGCCTTCCCTTATCCTTGAAAAAGAGCAGACAACTTTGACAAGGGAAAGAGGGGAGATAAAGCATGAAGTGGAGAGTTTTTAATGGCATACCCCACAGGGTTCTTTTATTTTCTCATCCCTTTTTCTTCATTTTCTTGTTTTTCTTTAGTAATTATTTCTAATATTCCACTTAAACGTCTACCATTTTTCCCATGGCAGAATAAACTCATTGTTTTGCAGCTTTAATAATAATTTTCAAATAAAGTGCTGTGTGTTTAATATGAGAAGCACATTCCTCAAATGTCCACTGATCAGTCAGTGCCAACTGGGGAACTCCTGGAGCAGTCTTTTGTGCAGGATGCAGCTGTTCTCTGGAGCAGGGCACATCTTTGACACCCTTTGTCAAAGGCAGGGTGCTAGAACCCAGTTAGGGGGCTTTAACTAGTACTGCTTTGGAAAAAAGGGTAATGGGTGTGAAATTTCATGTAACTCAGTTACAGGACTCATGTCTCAAGGCTGTTCAGGCGGTTTGCACAAGTGAGTAATAAATTTGGAGTTTTTAATTGGAATTGTGCAACTATACAGATCTGAAAAACAATCCCTATGAGCCAGGCATTCACTTGATCTGCAGTAAGGGAGAGAGGGCAAACATTTACATTGGTTCAGTTTACTCTCAGCACAACCATGAATTATGTTTTCCAGGTCACTTTCTAAATATACACACTCCCCCTGTTATTCCCATGTGCATTCCCTGGAGATTGTCTGCAAGCTACCCCCTCTAACACTTTATCCCTCTAGACTCCTAACCCAGATCCCATATCCTACTTCCTCTACTGCAGTGTTCCTATGCCTCTAATTCCCCACCCCAGGCTCCGAGATGCAGCTGGGGACTTGCTTTTATAAAGCTTCTGCAGATCTTCTGAGTTGCTGGTCATGCACAGGTGAATGTGTCTTGGTATACAAAATGATACAGAATAAATTCTTCAGTTTGAAGTCAATTGTATTTATTAGTGCTTGTGGCATGACAGGCACACCATCTTTAGAATTTCATATAATTTACATTTACCCAATCTTTCTCTTACCTATAGAGCTAAGCATTTCTGACTCCTTTTGAAAAGGATCCGAAATTGCTAATAAATCCGAGACTATTTGTCAGTGAGATCAGGGGCACGTGCTAAATTACTGACAGTAGTCGGAAGCATGAACTAAAAGGTGCACCCAACACTTAATGAGTAGCTGAATCTCCCCACATAATTAAATATGCTTAGGAAAATTTAGTTCTGTGGTCACTGACAAAGACTAAGCTACCTTTGGGAGAGTCTCTGCGCTGCTTCTGCAGCCGTGTGACGTGAGTGGGGAGGCGCGAGGTCTCCTGGGCGCTGCACAGCACAGACAGACCCCATGCAGTGCCAGCTGTACCCCACAGGTCCACTTGTCTCTGGTTTACTCTAGGCTTGAAGCACATCTGGGAATATTCTTCGTTTCCACATTGTTCCTGTTCACGTACTTGGGACAAAGAGAGTAATGTTGAATTCTCTCTTATTTTAAGCTGTGTTTTTCAAATTAAAGCTGCAGTTAGAGGATCTTCAGTAGGAGATCCTGTTTTGCTCTAGTTCCTTGAGTTTTGGCTTCACATGTATCCCTTGATTGTGGGATGTAGGGCAAAATGTTGTGACTACTGCTGATAAAGATGATGCATGTAGTAGCATTAGAGTGCTTGGCTTAGGTGGGGATATCAGCCAGCTGGCCATGGCATGTGTGGCTCACCGTGGGCACCCTGTCCCACTCCTCAGCCAGGGTCCAGTGCAAATATTGCATTCTGTGCTGAGGCTGGGCAGCTGAGATGCTGTGGGTGCCCAGGACAGCACTTTGCACCCCTGTCATGTTATGGCATGGACTGGACATGCTCTGAGAGCATTGGAACCAAGTGGTGGGACATCTGTTTCAGCAAGGGAGGGAAATAATTTATGTGCAGGGTGGGGATAAGCATTGAATAAAATGTGTTAGTCCAGGGTAGAGCAGATAGTGTTATCAATAAAAAGTGCAAGGACCATGAGGAGTCAAAAGGCTCTGCAAATTCAGAAGTCCAAGCCTTTAAGTGAGAGAGCATCAGTAGCAAGTGACTCTGGCACTTAAAAAAAAAGGACAAATGGCTTCCCTGTTTAGTATCACCAGAATAAACTCAAAGGACAGGAAAATGTATTTCTGCACAAAACCTGTGGCTACATTATTTCTGTGCCTGGGAAGATAAATGTTAAAACCCCTGCCTTCTCCAAGAAAAAAAAAATCTCCCATTAGAACTTGCCCACCTATTTCACTCTGCTTGTAGCTTCAATAACATTCAAAATATAACATAAATTACATCTTTGGATTCTTTTTTAGCTGTTCTTCTGCAAGCCATACATTCTAGAAGCATTTCCCATGATATTTCCATTTTGCATGGACATCTTTAATCTTTTTTGCGTTTATATGCAAGGCTATGCAACTGGATTTTGGGAGAAAAATTCACAGCTGTGGTTTGGAGTTTGGAATTACTTTCTTCAGTTACCTTTGTAGGATCACAGAACCTGGACCCGAGAGAGGTCAGCTTATTTCCACGTGCATCAGTGGATGCAGTGGCAGATGACTCAGATGAATCACTACAGCAAGAGGTGTGAGGGCTGCAAGCAGCAAGGGCGAGAGGCTGCTGGCAGAGGGGACCTGCTCAGGCATCATGCTTTACAGCTCTTCTCTCTGCTGTGACAGCCTCACCACAAAAAATGATGGCCTTGTCAGCACAGCATCTACAGGAATGAGTGCTTGGTTTGGGGAGGCAAGCACTGGAGGGCCTGCAGCCAGTGCATATGTTTCTTTTTATTTTAAGAGCAGGGAAAAGGGCAGTGTTGGTGAGTCTCACCACCCCTGGTATCCACTTGACACTCCAAACTGCTGGGTTGGGACTCAGAATAAATGATGACAATTGCATAATCAGAACAAGGGGAACTATTAGTGTACAAAACAAAAGCTCTTCTTCTGAATGTTCAGGCATTTTTAGTTTCACTGTCCCAGAAATGTCAGTGAATTAAAGGAACGACTTCAGCCGCAGCTCAGCTCCATTGTCATTTACATGTCAGGTTCTCACACTTTGCTAACTGAAGGCGATGGAGGTGGGTGTGAAACAGATTCTTGGAAGAAGCTTTCAAAAAATGGGTACCTAAAAAGTTAGGCCCCCCAGCTCTGCAGAAGCTGCTGGATGTTCAGAACTTGGAAATATTCAGCCACTCATGCACATCCCAATGTAGGCATGAGGGACATTTCAAAACCAAATAATCTTGTTCTCCAGGACCGATTTATCCAGTACTACTTTTAGGTGCACCACAATTGGTGGTGCCCAGTTCTGCTGATTCCCTACAAAAGCAAAGGCAGAGATTGCTCACTGCCTCAGTGGCTGAATTTTTATCCAAAGGCCAGAATGCATTCCCTTGGCTTGAGAGCTAATGAGAATCAACACTACCTTTTTTTCCAGCTGTCTGGTCCATCTGCACTAAGGTAGCACCAGTAATCCTAGAAGAGAGAGCAACATTTAGGAAAGCTGAAAAATTGAGTTACTTCTGTCTGGCGCATTGTTACTTCAAGTCAGATCAAAGGCATGTTGAGAGGAGTCGATAAATAGATCCTGCAAAGCTGAAGCCAGCATTTAGTTACTTCTGAGCTTTGTTCCAGGCTCTTCCAACACTTTTTGTGAGAGTTATATCAATTTTAAAATAAAATTACAAATATGGGACTTGAAAAGTGAGGAGAAGCTTATGCTTATTTCTGAGCTGATTGCCTCACCAAGGGTTCTTTCTGCAAGCACAGAAGTTGCGTTGCTACTGATTTACTTGGCTGAAGTGGAAAGTTTCTCTGCAATTTTAATGGCTTGCAAAACTTGAGATTAAGATTTAATGGATGGTTAGCAAAACATATTTCTGGTCTTGTAGTATGATTTCATGCTGTGATGACTACATTGACTGGTGAGTTACAAACCTGCTTCAATTCTCCTCCAATAGGTTTCTAATTTACGCAAATATGGCTGAAATATTGAAAATCTCCTCCTTTATCAAAGAGGTGCAGGACCTACAATTATTCTTCCTGTTTTCTCCCTTCCCCTTGTCCCCCCTCATTTCCAGAAAGGGATTTTGTGCTCAGTCTCTCTGCAACCTGCAAACCTCCCTCCAGTTCCTGAGCATTGCCCTCACCCTGTACGGGAATGATTTATTAGAGCGCTGAGTCCACAGAATTGCTCATGCAGAGCACTAACACCATCATTCATTTTTTATTTAAAATGTTTTACAGGCTGTTTATGGCAGGATGACAACCAGGCACTGCTGCTTACAAGAGCTCAGGGATCAGCTTGATCCAGTCCCCACTGTGACTGACAAATCTCAATGGTCTTGGTGGAGGGAGCCCCTTTGCTTCCCAGGGGCTAGGTGTGGACTTGGGCACCCAGCTCATAGATGAGAAGAGTGAGCAGCTCAGACTGCCAGACCCTGGAGCAAAGGAGAGAGGCAGCTTTGCATTGCCAGAGACAGATACTTAAGTTCTCTGTGGCCCTGAATAGCAAAACTGCTTCAGGCTGCCCTAAGCAGTGGGACTGCTCTATGAAGTTTTGAACATGACAAGTTTCCGGAAAACAGCTGTAAAATCTTTTTATCATGGTGCATTCGGATCAGGGGATGTAGGAATGGCTTTGTGAATTGGATGCTTCATGAACTCCATTTGTCCTGTGTGCTCTTAGGCTGCTGAAATGGGGAAATACTATTTATAGTAGTATTATATAGCCAGTAGCATGACTTGAGCCTGAAAGTGTGCTGCCCTGAGAGACTGTAAGACTGAGACCTTGTCCCAGCCACAGCACTAAAGGGCTGACAGCGTTTGTGCTGGAGAAAGAAGCACTGAAGTTTCAAATGGAAATGTACAGTGCTCTGTATGCCGTGATTAGGGGGACACAACTGAGGGACAATCACAACATAGAAGACTTCAAAACATGTCCTAAATCCCAGCTAGGTTAGAGAGGAGGCAAGGAAGGGAGAACAGCATGTGCAACTGGCATAAGCCCATGAGTCACATATGTCTTTACTGCTCTGTGCTGTTCTCATCCCTCTGACTCTGGAGGCATGCAGTAGGGACTGGAAGGGGTAGAGAGGAGGGTGATCGACAGAGTTTCAGTGTGAAGAGCAGCTGAGTGAGCCAGGACTTGTCAACCTGGCACATGGACAGCTGAAGGGTAATACGACAGAGATCTGTAAAAATACAAGAGATTGGTGGAGGATGAATGGATAGGGATGGACTGGTTGTTTTCTGTCACTATAAGGAATGAGAAGGCAACAGATGAAGCTAGTAGGAGCTAGGAACGAGACATACCAATGAGCTAGTTCTGTGTTAATCAAGCAGTAGAAGAAATATAAGGAATTTACACTCAAAGTGGGACAAGATCACAGAAGAGATACACCAGATACAATTGATCTGGAACTCCTGGAGCTTCAAGCAATTAGAGGCTGGGCATGGCTGAGTTAACATCTCACACAGGTTTCTTTATTTCAGTACTCTTATATTGCAGATATTTGCTTTTGCCCACTTCTTAGATGGAAGACACTGAATCCGATAGGGTTTTCCTGACAAAATAAAGCTGTTCCTATACTCCATATTTATGAGAAAATCTTAATACTCATCAGAAATCTGATTCACAGTTGCAGAAATTAAATTGCAGGGACTGTCACCATGTATTCAGCTGAAGCCTGTGTATCCCCATTGGGATGGGCTGAAGCAGCGCTGGTTGCTGGATATACATGCAGGATTACTGAGTGGAAGCATCATTTCTATGCTGTGTGTCACATATACTTCACTGTATGTGACAATGACTGTTATTTGCTACCAGTCCTGTTTCTAACTTGACATTTTGAGTTCAGTAAGAGATGATGGAGAAAAAAAGCCCTTTGGCTATTGTTACTTTTTAATGTTAAGAATGTGCAGTTGTTGCATGGGATGTGTTTTGTCAAGTTTATAACAGTTAATAGCTAAAATAAACAACGTCCGTGGGTCCAGTGTTTTTAAGCCAATGCTCAAACACATTCACCATTGGAAACAAGACATATAAGAACAACAGGAATCTTGAACTTTGTTTTTTCATTCTGCTTCATGCAAAAGACCAGCATGTTTTGGCTTCTAGTGTATATTCTGGCTTTGCACTACAGTGCATGCAAACAGAACTGTCAACTTTACAATTAAATGAATATGGATTGTGGAATGCTTGGTGCCATTACTCAATAGGACCATTTTTCTGGGTGTTCGGGATTGTAAAAACCTTCCAGTGAATCAACACTCCATCATTCTGTTATCCATCTTTGTCATTCTACATCCTGGCAGAGGTAGCATTAGCTCTGCATTTAAATTACTGTGCAGAGCTATGAGTTGTGTAAAAAAAAATGGAAGGGTAGAAATCCTGCTGTTCCACTTATCAACCAAACAAAACTGATTTAGGGCTATGCATTCCTAATCTCTTGTTTTGACAGCCAGTGGTTTCATATTTTCATTTGTAAAACCTCAGTAGGAGTTACTTGATTCATAAAGAAAAAAAAAACATCCCAGCTCCTGTAGAAGTTTCTTAAAAGATCTTTATTTGGACCAGTCTAATGGTTTTCTGTTTAACAAATTCACCACAGTCCTGGGCATCTCAGTTTCGAGCATCTTTTTTTCTTTCAGGCATATTAATTTTTAGCTGCCTGTCAATTTAGAGTTGAAAACTACTGGTCTTGAAAAAGAAACTGAAGTTTTGGAAGAGTTGTGAGCATATGAATAAATGCCACTGAAACCTGAATTTCCTGTATGAGTGATCTTGTGGTCCTTTGCATTTGGGTGTAGTGCAGTCACATTTACTTATTCTTTGGCACTGAGCAGTAGTGGCAATGATCTCACACCTCCTGGTTGTACAAAACATGATGAGTTGGTCAACACTCTCCTGTGGCCATTTTGGTCATTACAGCAAGTCTGAGTGACAGATCTCAACTGCAATACTGGTTGCAATATTTTGAGGGTGACCAAAAAAGGCAGAGCAGGGTTGCAGCTGTAGTTCCTTAGGGGCTTAGGTCATGAAAGGCAGCATGATTTCAGAGTCCTTTAGATCAGTGGGAACACTGATATTCCTTGGACTGTTTCCTTTGTTCTGTGCCATCAAATATGTGTGTTTTTCTCATAATCCCACCCGCCAGTGAGCTCCTGCTCACTTTGTGTTTCTGAGGCAGAGCTGTCAGCATGTACATCAATCCAGTGTTTTCCAGCCTGCCTACCAAAAGCGTGTGTTCTGTTCCTGCTGATTTGCAAAGCCTTTCTGATGACGGCAGGCCAAGACAAGAAGCCGTGCACACAGCCCTCTTTTCATGGTGCAAGGCAGAGGCTGACAATGCCATTCCTTGACAGGTGTCTGAGTTGCAAATACATCAATGAGAAAAGGGAATCAAGTGAACAATGGGATTTAGGTGAAACAAGTATGTAGGAGATGTTGCCTTTCTGGATGTGTTTCGTCAGAATGTTTGGGTTACCTACTATTGGTAGAGAGATAGAATTCTTACACCAGAAAAAGACTGAAAAAAAGTGAAATGCTGCCAAGAAGCCTGAGAGATGTTGGAGAGGAATTTCAGCACATACCCTGCAAGGAACTCTGTCATAATGGGAGAGATGCATAAAGTCTGAATCCTTAGAGGAAAGTCCATCCCCTTTGCAAACCTGCCATTGTAACAGTGCAGATGCAATCATGGTTCTGTTCAGCCTGGTGTCAGAAAGCATCCACACAGCAGTTTGCTTCCTTGAAATTAGTTCCGAGGAGACAGGGAGGAAGGTTAGCAAGAAAGTATATATCTTTACTAGTGTTTTCCTTTCCTTTGTAAAGGAAAATTCAGTGTTGCAGCATGTAGTAATCTTATCAGAAAGAAATGTTTCCCTGCACCTCCCTGCTCCATATGCTGCTATCATAGTGTTACAGAATGGCAGAAATGGCCCTAGGATAACTCCTTGTTTTTCCATGTTGTTTGGTGCGTGCCTGCTCTTTGTTCTACTCAAATTGACTAATCATGCAAATAATCTTGTGGCCTTTTGAAAATGGAAACAAAGTAAAGATTAAAAAGGTTAAAATCTGCATCCACACAAATATCACCTGCACCTCAGGGAATGGAGCTGCTCCAGCATCACAGCAGTAACTCAAGCCAAATTAGGAAATTGTGGCTGCTGCTTCCTCTGTCAAATGAAGCTCTGTTCCTCCCATGGGCTTCCCCGACCACTCTCTAGGATGTCTTCATCTTGGAGAATCGGTCCCACAGTGATGATCAGGATACAGTATGAAGGAAGTAAATGTTCTTTACTTTCCCTTCTCTCTAGTCCATCTGCCCGAGTATGCTATGGGGCTTAGGGGACTTATCATGGAAGTGGGTCTCCCGGTTTCAAGCCACAGATGGAAGTATCCATGGCTGAGCATGAATGGTTGTCTCCAGGCTGCATAACTGGAGCTGTGCCTTAGTTATGTTGCTTAAAATTCTGGTTCATAAAACCCTGTTTTCACGTGCTAGTAGCTTTGGAAAATTTTCATCCAGGCTGAACCTGCCCACACCATATCTGTGGACTTTAAGCTGAATACTCTCAGCAAATTGTGTCATTTTTTTACTAATAATAAGCCAGGGGAATAAAGGAAAAGTACTATTATTAGTAAGAGTTACTGAAGCTGGTGGATTCACTTGGCATGCTTCATTTAAAATAAAGTTAACAAATTCACTAAGCTCATTTATGAAAGCAAGTGGCTGAATCACCATAGACTCTAATGCACAAGATGTGTCCGCAGGAACAGCCTCTGTGCAGTTGTGACCATCTCCTGTGGTAAGGGAGCAGATGCTGTGCAAGCTGAGCAGCCAGTCAGGATACAGCTTCTTCAGCTGCCCCCGAAAATCTGTGCTTGGTCACCTCTGCCCAGACAAAGGCAAATGGGAGGCTCCATAGGAATTTTAGACTGTCTGGAAAGAAGGCTCATTTTGAGCATGGGTTTGCACAGGTGTGTTGGAAGCTCAAGCAGCATTGATTCCTGGAGCAAAAAACATTAAAGATAGTGCCATGGTTGATCCAAGATGAGTCCTGGCCCTGGGGCAAGTCCAGAAGGTCAAAATCTAAGCAAAAATATAGTTGAAACAGTTACTAAATCACGGTGCACCAGACATCTTGCACACTAAAATAGGCAGGGAAAAAGCTGGGGTGGGTAAAGCTGCTGTCATTGAAGAGTGTGTGCTTAATAGAAGGAATCAATGTAACCCAGTCAAGAAGCTGAATATTTGACTGCAGACTTTCCTTCATTCTAGGTCTTTTATCTGGTATGTTAATGGATATTATTTAAACTCCAGATAAGTGTCCACTACCTCCTAGCTTCTTGGAAAGGATGCCTCCAACATACTTAAGCAGAATAGTCTTTATTTTTATGAGTCCATGAGTCCCTGGGGTGTTTCTTCTTTCCCAGAAGAGGATAAAGAGCATATCACACAGATATTCCTAGAAAATGTTTGCATCTCTTTTCTGTTTTAAGAACCGTACATCCTGTTGATCAGATTTTCTCTATTTAAGTCAAAAAAGAGCAGAGCTGTCATTACTGTTTTTTGCTTATATATAAACACTCCCTACAGACTATGCCTATATTGTTGCCCCTTTGCCCCTCCCTAGCTTTTTTGGCCTTTGCAGAGGATTCTTGCCAAAATCCTGCCAGTAAAAGAATGTACTTCATAACATAAAGAAGATTATTGGTCTCCACTTTGTCAGTTGTGCTGTCAGCCACGCCTGAGGAACACGCCGGTGCCTGTCAGGCAGGTGTGTCAGAGGAAAATGTCAATTATTCCCTCTAAGGACAACAGAGAAGCCCTCCTAGTGCAGCAGGATTCATACTGCTCTCTCCTATAAACTACTCCTTCCCTGTCACTGATAAATTGCCATAGTGTGTTATCATAGACCAAGGAATGCTCTCGCTTTCAATTGTATCCCACGTCAAAAGCTTTCTCTCCCATTCTGGTGCTGGATCACATCTACAGAAAAATAAGACATGACATGCATTTTCACTTTGGGTATCTTGCTTTCCCAACAGCATTTCAGATTACCACTATTTTTTCATCTCATCAGAAGTGACAGGGTGCAATAATGTCCCTAACTCTGCACCCCAGGTTTTGTCCCTACTTGTGTCAGAAGCTGTTACTCAACCACGAGAAGTGCCCATTGCTGTCCCAGCGAGGCTCGTAAACTCCAATCAGCATCATGAGGCTGAAGAAGCCCAGACTGAGCAGAGAGGAGTTTTTACATGCATTTGCTGCCTGCTTTGTATTACGTCAATTTCCCCTAACTACCCCGCTGCTTGTCTGTAGTTACAGAAAAAGAGAGAGCTTTAGAGACAGTCAGATCCTAGACTGGAGAAAAGTAGCCCAGACTGAAGTGCAATGCCCTGGACGCACATGTGGAAGCTGAAACCTCATGTGTGGCTTAGACCATCCAGAAAACTGGAGAGGGAAGCAGAATACCCAGAAGACTGGCCAATATCATCACTAGAATCAATGGGAAGAGGGAGGAGATCAGTGGGAGAGAACAACACCATGAAACACTGTGTGGTGGGCAGCTGAACGGGGGGAGGTAGCCCAAGGTGGAGGAGCCATATATGACTATGCAAGAACAGCAGAAATATCAAGAGGCTGCTCAGGCCCTGGAATAAAGCCAAGATGAGGCTAAAAACTCCAAGTGGTTTGTGAAGAGTGGTGAAAATAAAAAGCAGCTTGGAAGAGATCCAGGCCAAAGCTGGAAATAATAATTGCAGACTAGGGTAACAACTGAAGGTTCAAAGAATTTCATGATCCAGGGAAGAAATGCAGTAAAATGGCAATGTGAAATATGGATTTCAAGAGCATGTTTTTTCCTGAGTATCGTTTTCTTTGAGAAGAGAGGCAGAACTCAAACTATGTGAGAGAACAAGACTCAAAGAAGAAAAATTAAATCATCAGGGAGGAGGATGTGAAGAAAACAGTAAAGAGGTCAGATAAAAAAGAACATGTGATTTCAACAAGGAGAAGGGGATGGTGGGCTGTTTGTAGGTGTTTGTGGTAAAGATGCCATTATGGGTCCTTTGAAATGTTTTAACAAAACTGTACATGTAGGTTTAAGTAGTAGAAGGATGTGTCCAGCTTTGCTTTAAATGGGGGGCTGTGCAGTAGGATAAAGGTGCAGTGTGAGATGGGAGCACGCAAACTGGATAATAGGGAGAAAATTGATGGGGAATCAGTGAAAGAGGACTCTGAACAAGAGTATCAGCAGAAAAGAAGAGGGAAATCTTGTAGCTCAAAAAGACGTGCAGAATGTGTCTGTAACTATAAGGAAAGGGAAAAGAGACAGCAAAAAAGCAAAGCACTGGGTAAATGACTGTGGAAAGGAGGGCATGAAAACCTGCAGTGGGAAAGGCTGAGCAATGGAAAATTTGATAGCAGTCTGTGAGAAGGGAAGATGAGGACACGTAGAGCAGCAGCCAGGTTTAAGACAAAGTTATAACGGAAGTCATGGTGAAGACAGGTATCTAGATGGCCTAAAATGCCCCGTTCACATTGCAGACTTTCTGATGTGTATCTGGTCTCTCCTGCAAAAACAGAAATCTAAGCAATAATTCCCAGCTGGGTGACAAATAGAAGAAAGCATACACTCTAGAAAAGTAAAAACATCCTCTTTGTCCTTTTATCATCAGTCAAGTATTTCAGTGGCTGCTTTTTGGAAAAGTTAGAGCTATGTGAAAGAGATTTTCTGTGGTCCTTCTTTTACTTTGTTCTTCAGCTGTGCTTGTGGCTCTCAGACAAATCTAAACTCCAAAGCTAGCCTCCTCCATGGGAGGGTGTGTTGCTCTCTCGTGGATTTCATGCATTAAAACCTGCCATGCCATGAGAGGCAGGGACACAGGCAAGAGGTGGATGATGGGCTTCTGTAGGAATCAGTGGGGGGGGCCTGTGGAGGCCTTTGTCCGCCATGCTAGCCCCAGGCATGGCATGGTGTCTCCCTCTGGGAGGAATTTCCACTTTTTAAGTTCAGGCAGCAATCACACAAAGGATAGTAAATGGGATGATGTGGCTTGAGGCAGCAGTATTCCCCTCCTGCAGCACCTGTTTTTAGACCCCTGTGTCTCCACAATTGCAGTATTCCCAGTTTTCCTATAAACAATTTTAGATGGGCAAACTCTACTGATCGATTCAATTTGGATGGTCCCTTTCTGATGTGAATCACTGATACTGCAGCAATGGTCCAGCCAGAAGCTCAGACCAAGCTGTGCTGCAGTAACTGCTACTTGCCTGTGTCAGGGTTTGGGTGTCTCTGGGGACAGGTTACAGCTCTTCACAGCTCTGATTTCAATGGAAGTTAGTAGGGACTGCAAACTAATGAAGTTTAATGGCTGTCCCTGAGCAAAAAATTTACAGGTCTCATTGTGACTAGGTACAATTCAATTCAGGGGGCTGAACAGGTTCCAGTGGCATTAAATCCATGCCTACATCTTCATTCCTTGAATAACCTTGAGATGGAGGGGGAGGTGGTGGGTACCCATGCTTGTCCTACTTGCAATGCTTGGTAGATAGAGCCCTCAAATCTCAAGAAATGTTTGCTAAGCATGTCATTCGCACATTGGAAATAAAATAATATAAGCCTGGTCACAGCTGCGTCAGCTGCTATTTCTTTTTCTAGATAAGAGCCACCCTGTGCTCCCTCTTTGTCTCTTGCTGGCTATCAGATGTCCTGGGATTCTCTCCTGCTCATCCAGCATTCTCTCCCCTGTGGAGTAAATAAGCACGGAGTCTCAAGGCTTTAACAGCATTTTATGGCTGTCTTCAGATCATGTCTAGTTTGCAAGCTGCTGTTTAGTTTTAACTATAAAATGATAGCTTTTTGTTTGTGTTCAGCAAAATAGTTACTTAAGTGTACAGCAGTGGATACGGAATTTATATTTTGTTATAATTTTTGTTAATATATATAATATTCATTTGTACAGTCAATTTTATTTTTAAATGTCTCAAATGTCACGTAAAGTGGCCATGTGAAAAAAGCAGTATTTTGCAGAAAGGATTCAGCCCTTAGTCCTGTTGATTTAGCCAGGATGACTGAGATATTAATGAAACAGAAGTTTTAAAACAGATGAGATTGAGAACTAAGTGGTTAAAAGCAAAAGAGAATTATAGTGTTTTATTCAGGTTCTTAGCACTGTGTTTATTAATGTCACTATAACTTGAAAAATGTTACAGAATTTGTGCACCTTTATTATAGTTTTTAATATATGCTTTATTTTTCATATGAGAGTATCTCCTCTTTTCTCAAATTTTAATAGTGGCATCCTAAATAATTCTTTTTTTCTTATTTGCTTTAAAGAAAAAAGAAAACAATAGCAAAAAAACCTGTCATAACACATACCTTCCTTCTAATAAATTATTTTCCTGTCCTACCTGTGTTGTTCTTCCTTGTGATTTCTCTGGCCTGTGGTTGTGTCTGGGCCAGCAAAACCCAGTCCAATGGATGGGTGCATGAACCCTCCAATGCTGTAGACAGCCATCAACCCTATTGTGTTGGCTACTCTGCAGTGCAAGGTAACCTTAAGACATGAGAGTTTCCAGGGCTTGTGTTGATGCTGTCTGACATATAACAGGGATTGACATGTACACGTTCCATGAGAGATCTCCTGCTCTGGAGCCAACTCGTTTTAGGTTTATCACGGGTGGAAGATGACAGACTGCAGCGTCCTGCAAACAGAGTTGTGTTTGGGATAGGAAGGCTCTGCTTGCTGCTCCCTGGCCTGTCACTGCCCTGCATGGAATCTCTTCTCTCTTTGCACCTCCACTTGCCATCTCACCCTGCCTGTTCCGCGTGTTTGGGCTGTGCCACAGCTGGCACTGGGATACAGCTGGTGACACTGACAGCTCTTGGAGGACTGTCGGGACTGCTGAGTCCACCCCCAGGGCCTTGCACCCACACCATGGACCTCACTCAGGTGTCTGAGCAAGCAACAAAGACGTGTATCTCTCTGGAAGCAGCCGCATCAGGCACTGTGGTTTGCTCCCTTTGATGTCTGTTTATTTCCTTGTTCTCTTTTCCTGGCCTTGTTTGTTGCTTTCCTCAGTCTTTCTCCCAATGTCTAAATCTGCACACTCCACTCCATTATGTTCAAAGACCTTTTTAGGCTCTGCTAAATGCCTGACTGCCTTCTCTAAGTTTCTTTGAAGAATGCATCAGCCCTCAGTTGATGAAATCTAGTGTTGTGATGAAACAGCATGATCCCAGAGAAGTGCTGTGTGGAAAGGCTGGGATCCCTAAGCAGGTCTGTCAGCAGGCAGTGTTTTCATGTCCCTGCTGAGAAATCATCTCTCGGTACCCCAGATGTTTTGTGGGTGGGAAGACCAGATGCATGATGTGCCCAGGTCCCTGGTTTGGAGCTTCAGGGATGTAGACCTGAATTTAAAATTCAGAATCTAAATTTAAAATTAAAATTAAATCTTAATCCACTCTGTAACACTTTATGCATGAAAATGTCTGAGTAATTAGAATTATCTTGGGGCCACAATAAAGAGAACAACTTACGGCTGAAGAAGTAGAAAGACTTTAGGCTAATGCTGGACTTGTTCAAGTTAAAAAGCTGGAAAATATAGAAACTCAGCTGACTGAAAAATAAGGAATCATTAAGGCCTCACACAGGCAAAGGTCCGAAAGCCAGCTTGTTCACCAGCAGCAAGTGAATATATGAATTTAACCTACGTAGAATAAGATAATCTTGTATGCATCTTATCTGGTTACCTTATATAGAGTAGTATTACTTTTATTAATGGAAAATCTTCTCTCTGAGATATATTCATGGAGCATTTAACCAAATGCCTTGAGATCTTCTTTGAAGAAGATTCTCTGCATTTAGATAAGCTGGGTCAGATTTCTTTCCTAACAGGCTAGATAACTTAAAAGTTTTCATAAAGAAAAAAGGAGAAGCAGCCAAATACCATATGGATTTGCCCCTTCTCTGTAGTCTACAGCAGTGCCATTTCTATCCTGGAAAGTGTTGACTCACTGAAACCTTTCCTGTGGCATACACGGATGGAAGAAACTTTCTCCTGCCCACTTCAAAGTAATGAGGTGTAGGATTCATGAACAACAGAAGAGATTTCATTCAGTGTCATCTCCTGAATGGCTGGAGGTTAGCAGGTGCTCAGAGCTTTGAAAAGAAAAAACTACAGTATGAAGGGATGACTTTGAAGATTGAGAGCCTCACACTGTCTGCTTTTCAGCAAACTGACAAGACACACATAGGAAAACTATGAGAAAAGCAAAGAAGGCATCTTTTTA
Organism: Ptilonorhynchus violaceus; assembly: GCA_013397565.1. NCBI lineage: Eukaryota > Metazoa > Chordata > Aves > Passeriformes > Ptilonorhynchidae > Ptilonorhynchus > Ptilonorhynchus violaceus. The sequence continues at coordinate 1,681,056 of VZRJ01010617.1, read as the reverse complement.
TGTAACTCAAGCTCCTCGTTTTCACAGCCATGGAGCAACCCAGAAGTGGGCTGCATGAAGATGTGCTTGTTGCCTTATCACCATAGACCATGGAGCTGCAAGTGCATGTATAACCTCGAAAACAGAAGCTTTGATCTCAGTGTTACTGCAGAAACCAGAGAGGTGAGAGACACAAAGTCTGCCTTTCTGCCTCCTCTCTCTTGTGCGCCCTCATTCTGGCATGATGAGAGTTGTGTACGGACATTGGTGCAAACCTGACCGGAGTAAGTTGGAGTAGTTACACTCTGACTTAGTCACGCTAATAGAATAACAAGGCATGGCAACAAATGTTTCTCTTTTGCATGGGGTCAAGGCACAACCCATTCTAGTTATCCTTTCTTCATAATGTTTTCTAGCCAGGGGGAAGTCCTTGGGTAAGGAACCAAATATTCCAAAAGCCCTCTCTGTAAAAATGATGAAATGCAATTTGAATTCTAGAAACTTGGCCCGGAGTAACTTTTCATTAAACAGCCACAATGACTGTAATTATGGTTAGATAAAATTAATAAATAATATAAATGCTCTCTAGGATGTACAAAATTATTAATGGCTAAAGCATAAACTGGAACTAAAGTCAGATGCTTTATTTGAGGATATAGTAGCAGACTAATAAATCCTGCAGGCAGATTAGTTGGAAAAAGCCAATAAAAATTATTTAACCAACCAGCCAGCCTACTTGCTATTTGGTTTGACAGATTCAATTTATTTTCTCCTTTTAAACTCATTTTTTCTCTCTTTATTGCAACAGTTTCTTGGGTTTTGGAAACAGCTGAGCTAGAGCGTAAAGCTGTGCTTGTATTTCTCACAGGGTCTATTAGAGGTTGGGGAGCAAGGAGCCCAGACTTTAAGGCTAGCTATGATATATTGAGTAGTTGAACAGTTTATGTGTGATCTAGAGGCAGAGACGTTGAAGTGACACAGGGCACAAGTCCAGATCCATGTTCTCAAAACATCATATTCCGTGTTCTTACATTTGTCTTTCCATTCACACAGTGAGAATATGGAGAGGGAGAGATTAAATAAATGTTTGTGAGTATAATCTGAGAGTGACAAGCACTAAATTATTTTAATCCTCTAAGAAGCTATGGCGTGGATCACAGGCGAGACCATTTACAGACTGCTGAGTGTTTTCAACACTGTCACAGAATGATCACTCCTCAATGTTAAGGAAAAGGTCTTCTCTTCTGAGTGTGAAATGCCATTTAAATGTAACTGAGTTACTTTCACAGCCACCAAGGTTCCCACTGCTTCACAGATAACCATCGGGTCTCCCTTTTGAGACACTCACTTCCTTCGCAGCTGACATTTCACTTCCACCTTCTCACCTTGTGAGAGAACAAATTTGCTGGCAAACACTGAAGTTAATTTGCAGTGCTCTTACTCTGTGGGGCTGAAGGAGTTAAGGTTGCAGGGGAGTAGGAACAACTACCTGCCCCAGAAAAGCCACGCATGCTTGTAAATCAAAGCAACCTCGGCGGCAGTGGTTTGCAGCTGACAATCACTGCAACTGGCCCTGAGGTCAGCAGCTGCAGAGTTAGGCTGGGGTATGGCTGGTCCACCAGCCTCAGAAACTGGCACCCAACAGCAACTCCTGGAGTGGAAATAATGCCCAAGTCCTTCACAATTGCAAATCTTTCCATAAATCAAGCCATCAGCAGGGAGAGTGCCAAGTGGGAAATTAGCATTCCTGACAGAGCGTGAGTGAGACAGACTACTAAAATCATGATGATCCCTCTAAAATTAGTAACCAAAGATCTATCTTTACCACTTTCAAATGGTTTTTAGAAGCTGCATGGTCATGCACTTAGATAAAAAATTAAGGTGAGAAAAAATTACAGTTTACTTTCTCTGTCTAAATTTGCTGTTCATTAAGATGTCTGGCAAATTTAATTTCTGTGAAGCATGACAGAACATGCATCAGATTTCTCTTTTCACTGACCAAGGAGCAGCCTGCATACCAAGGTGATCTTCTTTGATGCACCTCAGAGGGGCTGATGGGGTAGATGGAAAGAGAGTCCCAAAATACCACCACTGCTCTGTGTGGAAAAGGCTGAGACAAGTGACTGTGTGAGATGTGTCCCCACAAAAGGCAAGAGAGACTTCAGGGGGCTTTACAATTGCTTTGGTTGCGGTTGCTTTAATCCTTGTATCTGTGTCTGATTCATGTAAGGAAGAAAGTGACAAAGATGATATGGGTATGGAGAAAGTGGGAACAAGGCATAGTTATTTCAATTTCTTCCATGTGTAAAATCAAAGATTATGATTACTGTATTGCAAATGAGGTTGAGATTAATAAGTATATGGTAAGTTATTAATATGAAAGAAGAGTTTGAAATAATAGCAGATATGTTTCTAGAAGAGACTGTGTGGCCGAGAAGGACAGTGTCACACCATGCTGCATAAATCCTACCTATGGTAGAAGAAGGGAGTCATTCTTCTGATTCATAGAACAAATTAAATATATTATTTGCCCTTTAAAAATAAAAAAAGACAACATCTGGGGATGATTTCTTCATGGTTATCAATAACATTCAAGCAGGCTAGTGACTGAAAGGACAGACCTTGCTCATTGCAGAGATATTTCAAGCGGTGGAATCCATTGATGGAGGTGTGGTGGGGAAAGGAGCATGGACAGGGACGCAAGACAAAATGGTTACAGAAGACAAAAAATTGCATACACTTAGCACCAGGGTGACCCCAGCCATTGCTCTCTAATGGTATTTGCACCTCAGCAAAATGGTTCTCCAGGCATAGTTCTACCTGCTGCACCTCAGCCAGTGATGACCATTCCTATTTCATACAAGTATCAGAGGTCTCCTGCATTTAACGTTAAAATAGCAAGTGGCTGAACCTCAGGTTTCAGACTGTGCTTTCTTAAATGTGACTGTGTTTTGACAGCTTAGGCAGTACTGTGTCAATGCTCATGGGTGTGTCATACTCATACCTCTCTACCAAAATCCTGGTGTTCTGCTTATATCACCTCTTATCACACAGTCCAGGAGTTCTCCAGACAGTTATGTTACTCCTGCTTGGAGTGATTGCTTACCATGCAATAACTCAGTAATTTGATGAACAATCAGTTAAAAAGGCAGAAACCCCAATTCTGCGCTGTATATATGACAGCTGAGAATTACGCTACAGCAATGAAATCCACTGCTGTTGGCTCCGAGTGCACTCTAAATGGTGGAGCAGTGCTGTGTTAGCAGGAGATTCAGCTCTCTGCAAATATACTATATTGGGAGAGGGGAAAGTCCTATTGCATTTGATATTATACTGTACTCTGTAATTAAGATAAGAGAGTTAAAAATGTACACCACAAGTAAATGCAAATATTTTAATGCTTTTCATGCCCGCACCCACTCAGTTCTTCACATGGGTGCTAAAACAGAGCTAGATCAGATCAGTGTATGATGGTCAATTCCTCACCCCAAAAAGCCCCTGGAAAATAAAGGCCTACATTTATGTGGAAGGAGATCCTGGCTGCTTTCAGAGGGTACAATAGATGCAATATGGTTTTGGTTTTTTTATAAATGTCTTTACAAGTAAATCCGTAGCAGGGCTATGCGATATGTCAAGCACTACTGTGTGAAACTATGGATCAAATTTTTGGTAGATACCTGGGTAATGGTGAACTTTTGGAACAGAGGAACACCCCGGTGTGCAGCCACTTGTGGTCTGTAATCAAAAAAACCTCCCCTTGCTTTAGCTTAAAGCACAGGTATTAAAGAATAAAGAATATGAACTCCTGTTTATTTTACAGGAGCCACTGACATAGTGAAGACCTTGAGACTGTTAATGATGGAAAATTAGATACAAGAGAAATTAGATGGAACCAATTAAATATAGTATAGATGAGATGAAGCTCAAGGATTTTGGATCCAAGCCACTGACCAGTTGGGCTCTTCTCTAGCATGCGTCATCTCTGACTACTGAGACAGTGTAGTAATGGCTGTTCATGTAAATTGGACTAAAAAGGGGCCAAATGCTATGTCACATAAAGCTATACAGCTGAGCAAGGATGAAGTCCAGCTTGTTTGGAACAGAATGGATTAGAAAGAGATTCTGGAGCAGCAGATTTTGGAGAGCCTATGCTGGAAAGAAACATCATGGAGAGGCCAGAGAGATAGATCGCAGAAGGAAAACCCATACCAGAAGCCCTGCTATGTATTGCTGCACCAAGAAACAGTGAAATATTTAGTGAAGGAAGAAACTCAAACATGAAGCTGAAACAGCTGTGCACAGGAATCTGGTATTGATAGTATTATATGACAGACTGGGGAGAAGGGATAATCCAGTGTTTTGGAAGAGGTGGCTTTGGTTTGCTATTGTTGCAGAAAACTTTGGGACCATTTGGGCTTTCATACCATCAGAAAAGGTTCTGAATCAATTGGAGCTTATAACAACATCCCTGCTGATTGCATAGCCTTTCTCTAATGACAGCTACTTTTGGTCTACTAATTAACCCAATCTTAATCATTCTAACATGACACTGCTATTATAGAATCATAGAATCGTTGGGGGTGGAAAAGACCTCTATTCTTATCAAGTCCAACTGTCAACCCAGCAACACCACCATACTCACCATCAAGCCATGTCCTCAAGTGCTGTATCCACATGTTTTTTGACCACTTCCAAGGATGGTGATCCCAGCACTCCCAGGGCAGTCTGTTCCAATGATTTACAACCCTTTCCATGAAAAATTTTTTGCTAACATCCAATCTAAACCTCCTCTGGTGAAATGTGAGACCATTTCCTCAGGTCCTGTCACCTGTTACCTGGGGGAAGGTACCATATGCTCTTGATTCAGCAAGAAATTACTGTAATACCTAATCTCAGAGAAAGACAGGTGGAAAATGTCTCTGTGGTTACTGTTATAACATTTTTAATTCTAGCAGGGTTTTCACTGTGTCTTGTGTCAGCTGCTCTCAGTTGTCACCATGGACTGATGTGAGACATGGGTCACCCTGAGGGTTTTGTGAAGAGGGACACTCTCTGTGAACACTGACGTGTATATTTTAGCTGAGACCACTGCTCTGGAAGAGCTGTGTCATTTCTGTCACACAAGGCAGTGGAGGGGTCCTCTGGCTGTGCATGGCATTGTATCCTGACTGCTGTGTGGGCATTTCCACAGCATTCCATGAAGAATGAAAGTGTTCCCAGTGCCAATTTTCCCAGTCAAGCTCTGAATGGTCTCCCAGGTTATGTGCTCTCTAGTTTTTGGCTTGAGTGGTCAGTGTCAGTCCAAGCATGGACAAAGAAATTCACACTAGCCTGACTGGACAGTGGTCAGCATCCCCCTCTGTGCTGGTGTGTCTTGGGAAACAATTTCAGGTAATATCAGTGGATGCTCCAAATCTTTTGTCCTCCTATTTTGCCTCCATCCTTGAGGACAGAGAAAGGGACTAGAGAGACTGAAATGGTAGAAAGGAAAATAAAGCAAAAGAAATTTTGTTTTGACTCAGTTGACTGATTTTCCTGTACTTTGCAAGAAGAAAAATGCATTTTGCTACACATTTTGGATTCTGGATTGAAGAATATTTTCAATGTTTCTTTTCAGTGAGAGGAAAAGCGGAAGGTCATTACCCTACATGTTTTCAATCAGCTCATTTTCCTGTCCTGAAAAATTATGAAATGACAGAGGTGACCTGTAGATTAACAGGATTAAGCCATGCAAAATCAACTCAGGTTTTGCTGAGGGCTTCTGCAGGGGGTGACTGAAACAGTTTCTTCAGAATTATCTGGCTGTTAAAAAAAGAATCCTCTGTAAAAACAAAGAAATCTGACTGAATATTGGTCTGTCAAAACAAAAAACTTCCTACATCATTCATTGAAGATTAATTTACATGCAGTTGCTTTTCTGACAATGAGGGAACCAGATGGAGATATGAAATAGCTCAAATAGAGATGCTTTCAAAGTTACAGAGGATCTGTGGACCAGCTGCTTGGGTAATACTTTCTTTGGATGCTCATGCCACTGACTGGATGCTGCTTTGAACAAATTAATGTTTGTCACACATCTAACCCTTATTCCCCGGCAAAAAAAAACCAAGAAAAAATGCAGTCAGCAAATGGTAATAGAAGTAGTTACAGGGTTATTGATATTCCTCAGTTCTTCAAAGGGCCAAGTTCAAAGAATTTGTTTGCCTAATTTAAAGAAAACTATATTTATACCTATGAAAAACTCTCAAGAACTGCAATTTAGGATACAGTCACTTGAACAATGAGATTTAAAAGGTCAGTATTCCTAAGAGCTGAAATCAGCAAATGCTATAGAAACCTTAATGCTTCATCATCTAACACATTAAAAAAATGGATAATATTAATGGAGGGTTCATCACTTACCATGTTTCATTAGTCAAAACACTAATTTTTCTTGTGTCTTGAAGAATAATTACTTAACACTGTTTCCATTTCTCATGATAACAGCACAGAGCCAAATAAGCTAGCTAGCTGCTGCTGAACTATCTCAGAGCCAGTGGGCTGTAACAGCCCAGGTGGAGCACATTGGAGGTAACTGCTAATTGAGCTGCCAGGTAACTGCTAATTGAACTTCGGTTTTGCTGCCTCAGCTTTTTACTTGTATGAGTGTGAATGTAAAGGTTTCATTTTCAACCTGGATTGCTCAGGTAATGAATAGTATGTGAAAGAATAGAAGTGATATTAAAACACCTCATTTTTTCATTTGCATGCATTGTGAGTATCTCCAGGGAATGAGATATTCTAAAGCCGTTTGGATAGAATCATGAGTAGCATGCTCTAGGGGATCCTGCTTGAGCAAGGAGGTTGGACTAGATGACCTCCAGTGATCCATTCTAAACTTATCCATTCTGTGATTCTGAGAAAGGAGTTTTCTTTCAGCTTCCAGTAATTCAAAGTTTTTTCTCTGTGGCATGTATTTTTGTCTTAAAGATACCGGTAGACTTTTCATGATTTTTTTGAACAATTATCATTTTTGGAGCATATGTATAAAAAGTTTACGTAATATTTGACAACTTTTCACTTCCCAGTGCCTTTGGTCAGGCACCTATTTTAAGCCAGGACAATAGGGAGCAGGTTTTAGGATGAATCTGAAGCAAGATGAATATGTCTCAGGCATCACAGTGCATCACCTTATTTACTTTGCTGCTGGTCCTTTTAGCAAAAGATGAGCAGTTACCTAAAACTGTAGTTCAGGGTATTCAGGAAGGATGAGAACAAAACCCCTAGATTGAGCTGATTGTCTGTTTTTGGAAAATTAACATAGGATCCATGTCCCTTTGAGGAGTCTGTCTGCATTGGAGGGAATTTAACTGGCTTTTGGAGAAGTAAACAGCAGGGTGAGTAAACATGAGAACATTTTGTATGTGAGATCTCAGTGTATAATTCATGATGGGTTTTGATACTGAATAGTTCTCAAGTGCAGTGGGAAAACATGTACCTATGATAGAAATGGCATGCTGAGAAATAAGGAGCTATTCTGGTCAGCAGTATGATTTGAAAACACTTCCTCCACTCCGGGTGGGAGCTTTTTGTGAGAGAAGAAATAAATCCTAGTCAACAGTTTGCTGAAGTATATGGTGTCAGTCTCTAAAACAAACAGTCTGTTATGGAAAGATGGAGTTAAAAAACCATGAAAATTATTTCCCCAGGCTTGACAATTCTTTGGTTTAATCCTTTTTTTCTCATTCTTTTCCTCTTTCTTTTTCTTTTTCTCCCTCTGAAAACTTATACAATCTTCAGGCTGTAAGGGAATGATTATTCTGGGAAAGGAATATTTTGCTTGGGTCTGAGATCATACTGTGATCATCAAGATCATTAGTTTGTACTAATTAGTTTGCACTAATTAGTTTGCCAGTGGATGCAACCGGCATCCTTTCTCTGTTCTCTCTCTCCAATCCCCGAAACAGGTCCTCTTCTCCGCTGTTGTTTTGTTCCCAGGGAATTATTTTGTGCTGAGCCTCATGCTGGCAAGTGATAAAACCTCCTCCTCATCCTGAACCCAAACTGCTGCCCAGGGTGGCTGTTCATTGGGCCAAGGGATCCTCACCCATGAAAGCCAGACGCTCTTGCAAAACCCATACGGATTTTGGTAGAAGCAAGTGGCACAAAACTATCCTAAAATCAGTCCCTTATAACATGTGTTTGAAAAATATTTCTCTCTGCATGCTAAAAAGTTTTCTGTGTGCTATGCCACATAAAATATAGACACCCCATTAAAAAGACTTGCTGTACTGCAAATGAGAATATTCCTCACATTACATTTTGTACCTATAAGTCACCTGAGAAATTTCTATGTTTTCTAAAATAAACAACATTATCTCTGTAAAATAACAGGATCTAGATATTTTTCCCTTTCAATATCACCATGGCCACTTGTTTTTTGGGGTGTTTTTTATTAACCTCAGTGGGAAATTGGTCTGAAGATATATTTTCTTCCTTTGTGAAAGCAGCAGTAACAAGGGCAAAAGCGGAGCTCATTCTCATAACTGAAAGCCTGGCTGTTTCAGTAGTATTCCTTTTGCAGAAAAGCTTATGCATAAAAATATCTTTTCCCAAGGTTAGCATTCCGACAGTAATTTGAGCAGTTAGGTGCTGTTTGCAATTAGTGCCGCATTCCGTATTGACTGCTGTGCCGCTGGAGTCTTGTGACACCAACTATGTTAGTTATGAATCTCTTTCCATGTATAGGCAATCGAAGGGATGTATAATGTTGAGAGAAAACTGCCTCCTGAGGACTTTGGAATGTTACTGTTGAACCACAGGTATAAAGTGATGAAATAGCTAAAATCCTCACAGGACATCACCCTGACGCATTAGGCAAACAGGAAAGTAGGCTGCTTGTGATGCAGGCAGACAGAGAGAAGGCGTGGAAGAAAAAGCATTCATTTGGAAATTTCCAGCTTCAACCTTCTCTTAGATGCATTTATGTTTTAAATATACCCCCAGTCATGCTACCTAGGAAAAGTTCACGGCTGAGTGTGCTGCAGTAACAAACAGTTGATCTTTTCAGAATCTTAAAAGGAATAGTTGATACTGAAAGGAATATTTGAATATTTTAATTAAAAGCAGTTCCTTTTCTCTTTCACCATTCATGACTATTCAGTCTTTCCTCTACGGGACCGGTTCAGTAAAAGGTGTGGATAACTTGTGCACCACATTGCAGAAGCTTCCAGTAGAAAGGACTTGAGGTTTCTTTCATCATTTTCTCATCAGACACACACAATGAATTCAATCTGCAGTTTTGCATTAAACAAAGGCGGAACAAGGCACTTTCTTTCCCTTATATTCACAATCCTTCAAAGGACAGTGTCAGAATGGAGAGGGCACTGACAGAAACCCTGTGATTTCTGCCTGGCTATTCCTCCTACTTGGCTATGACCCCCGGGGTGCTTTCATGAGGGGCAGCCTCTGCTCCCTCTTCTCTGCTCCACCTGCCTCCAGCAGTGTCTGGGCTTCCCACTACTTGCAACTGAAGTACGCACAAGGGTGGGACAAACCACATCTAAAAGTACTACTGATAGCAAACTTCAGGGAAGTGAAGCAAGTACTGTAATCACTGCACATGTTCATATCCCTTTGGCACTGAGGTGTTTTATCATTCCATCTCAGTGGAAACATAAAGAGGGAACTGCCTGAGTCACCACAAAGTTATCAGCAGGGAGCCAGCATTTCCCCATGACAACTGCTTGTCTCCTGTGTTTCTGTTAGGGAGGGATTTCTGGTGATACTCAACCTGAAAACCAATCTGCTTTAATAAAATGAACACCATGAGGTGAGGAGGGGAGAAGGGAGGCACAAGGGACCTTTCCACATTTTCTTGCAATGGTGGGAGGAGAGACTTGAGCTTGTGGTAAGAGGCTTCTTCAGGAGAAAAGTTTTGCATACTAGAGATATGCTCTGTTTTCTGTCCATCCTCTTTTACATGCTTGCATACATTTACAAGGATTTTTTATGCTTGCACGCAGCTGCCTTCCTACAGTTGTATTAAGGCACATGCCACTGAGGCCAGGAGCTGCGCTTTACATCCCCTTGTCTGTGGTTCAGCATAAAGCTGTCACACTGTGTCATGTTCTCTTTTTACTGTAAGCACATACACCTCTTCCGTTTTCGGAAGGTCTGCCTAATTTTAGTGAGAAAATCACCCATGTCGATGGAAGGCTTGCTGCACAGCATGCCAAGATTACTCAAAGTGCTACAACTTAATTATCTCAGCCAGGTACAAGATCACCTTTACTGAGATGCCTCGGATAAATTGGGCGAGTCAAGCAGGAGAGGTGCTTGCTCTGAAATTAGAAATAACTTTAGGTTTATGAGCAAAATCAGGGAACACAGTGGGCACTGTGTTGGGGAGAATTTTATGTGAATGTATCTGATCAGCAGGACGGTAGTAGATCAGCATATGCTCCCTCTGAGAATGAGGCCTTTCTGTTTTTAAATAAATAAATAATGAGAAATACATCCACTCCAAAGAGGATGTCTAAATACTGCAGATCAGCTTTAATGGCACTAGAGAATGGAAGGGTTTTACATAAGGCCAGTGAGAGCACCAGGGAGTGCTCGCTGATTTTCTGACTCTCTGACCATCACTCTTTGAGCAGCTTCTATGCCAGTAAGCAGGACTCAGAGAATGGCAGTGATGAGGCTTTCAATGCAACAACTGGCATTGGTCTCCAAGTTGCAGGTGGGTTTTACTTGGGGCAAATTCTGGGCAATACTGACTGTGAAGGCTAGGACAAGTAAGAGAGGAGCTGTGAACTAGTTTTGTGCATCAGTATTTCATACAAATGTGCATGTGTATGACTATATGCATGTGTATGTACACATAGTGTTCAAAAACCAGATGCAAACCCCTGTTGGGAGGACATAGGTGTGCCATTATGAAACATCTTTGTTCTACTACTGTAACATTAAGGAAAGAGCCAGCAGATCTAACTGTTCTCTGCAGAGAGCCTCTACACTGCATCACCATTTAGATCACCCTGCAAGTGATCACTCAAGTGATCACTCATAGTCACTTGAATTTTTTCACTTTGAGAAAAAGTTCCAAAATGTTTTGAGTGTTGAAAACACTGTAGGATTAGAAAATTAATTAGGATCTACTTTGGAACAATTATTTTTAATAGCACAAGCTTTACAACAGTAGAAAATTGGCTCCTTGTTTGATTTCTTAAGAAATGAGGATTTAAAAACTATTTTTCAAACAGAAAAAGAGTAGTGCATTTTTACAACCATCTGTTAAACACATGTTTTGAGAACCAGACATTTCTTTTTCCATCCACAAATATCTGAAGGTTTTTTCCCCATTCAATTAATTATTTACATTTTAAAAAGTAGGAGGAAAGGTGAATCTGCTGAGACCTACCACTGTCTTTCAAAAGCAGTAGTTGTAGTTTCAAAACCACAAAAGTTGTCAACCTGCAAAATCCCAGTTTCACAGATACTGTATTTGGTAGAAAATAACTGAAGAATGAGGATATTTACTGCAGAAATAGGAGCACTGAGTGAACTGTGAAGACAGTGACTCCATCACATGGAAACTCCAGGAGTACAACTTAAGCTTGGGTGACCCAAGCTTTCCAGTGTTTTGCAGCTGGACATGCGGATCATGCAGATATATGCACAAATCTCACTAATGGACTGAACAAGTTTTGAGATGGGAAATCTAGAGGGAGCATTCCTTCTTCATAAAAAGAACATTGTGTTCAAAACAGATTCTTAGGTAATGCGCAAAACTATGTGGAAACCACATTCCGTAAGAAAAGTGGCAGGATCCAGAACGTCATCTGAGAGTGGAGGAGGAGAAAGGGCTCTAATGAAGAGAAAAATTAAATGAAGGTACAGTGTTGGGCTTGGGTTTCTGAGTTTCTTGCACAAGGAGGAGTGAACTAAGGAAAGTTTGATGGAAGGGCCGAATGGGCAGGGCAACAACGGACACATCAGAGTCCCTTAAATATAGAATTGTATAAGAAAAAGTGTGGCCAGCAGAGCTCAGGCAGTGATCATTCCCTTGTACTCGGCATTGGTGAGGCCCCACCATGAACCCTCTGTTCAGTTTTGGGCCCCTCACTACAAGAAGGACTTTGAGATGCTGGAGCATGTCCAGAGAAAGGCACCAGAGCTGGTGAAGGGTTTGGAGCACAAGTCTCATGAGGAATGGCTGACGGGAGCTGGGGATGTTTATCCTGGAGAAAAAGGAGGCCCAGGGGACACCTTACTGCTCTCTACAACTGCCTGAAAGGAGGTTGTAGCGGGGTGGGGTCGGTCTCTTTTACCCAGTAACATAATGGTACTGCATTTAATGGTCCTGGCAACCCACATGCCAAGTAAGATTATAGCTACCTGTTCTGCAAGAGGACAGGATTAACTATCCTGAAAGTGCCTCAAGAGCTAGAGAAAGAGCCTGTAGAGTTAGAAAGGCTAACACTAATAAAAAGGTGTATTAAAATGAGAGAAAAGTAGGTGACTTTTTCCTAGTCCAGAAACCACATAGTGCTCAGGTGAAAATTGTTCTTTGCTGTTAAATAGCTTTTACCTTTTGTTTTACATGTCCTTTGTGTCTATTTTTGCTACTGAGAACATTGCTCAAACAATACAGCGAATGAAGGACATGTCTTTGGATCCTCTGGGAATGATTAAGGTTCCTGAACATGCGTGTCTAGCATTATTTGAGATGCCCTTGCTTTTCTGTCTGACTTCCAGAGGCTGATCCAGGAGGGCAATTGCTTTCACAGAGGTCCAGTGTCAGATCTGACAACCCTGCAAGGAGGGCTCAGGTACCCTAAAGCACATGAAATGTCGTGTGAGGGGCATGTTTAGGCACACAAGTCACTCCTTACCAGCATTTCTGTTTTAGAGTTATTACTGAAACACTACACTCTGTGTTAGCAGGAATAATGACACCTTCTTTCTGTTCCACAGCATGAACAACTATCAGCACCAGGCAGCAACCACTGTCTGCTCATGCCTGCCACTGGTCTTGGCAGGCTGTCAGTGGATGTCAGAGAAGGGTACCCTCCCTCCAGGGTTGCATGATGATGGGATGTTTAGGTTATGCTGTGTGTTTCATTTTCCATGCAATAATTTTACCCAAGTTTTATTAAATAATTTGACCCATAGGAATTTGTGTTAGACTCTGAACTCCACAGGCACCTCCCAAAAATCCTGAAGCCAGTGAAATGCTCTCCAGATACACAATCCCCCAGAGAGGACACACAGGGCAGTGCAGAAAGGTGGTCTTGAGGAATACCTCTGCTTTTTCTCCTTCCTACAAGAAAGCTCAGCAGATGCCAACTGATTTGGACTGGCATTTAAAATCATATTTCTTTCACCATTTTTTAAAGTGTTGGCAGAGAGGAAGCCACATAAGCAGGTGTGAGGACCCCCAGCTCCCAGCACAGACGGCGCTGGAAGGCAGAGGTGGGTGGAAGGCATCAGTGCTGTGCTGGTTGCAGCGCCTGCAAGGAGCAACCACGGGCATTAAGGGGCCTGTTTCCTTTTTAGGAAAATTATTAATGACCATGAGATGAAAAAGTGATTCAATACCAAAAACTTGCTGCGCACCAGCTGTTGTTTGGAGATGGATTCAACTAAAAAGAGCAACACAAACCGTAAGTGAATTTACCTTACTTGATCCAATGTCTGAGCCAAGATGCAGTGCTTTGCTCTTTCTGTTGCTATTGCCATTTCCAACTGTTATTCTACATTGTTTCCTTTAATGACAATGTCCTTTCATTTGACAACTACTGTTTTCACTTGAACATAACTAAACCAATCCAGAAAATGGGACTGAAACCCCAGAGCAACAGCACACATAACTTCAAAGGTGAAGTTAATTTAACCCAGCTTGAAATACTGCACACTGTTTTTACGTAAGGGTGATCAGAAAATGTAAATTGCATTGCTTGTCCTGCATACCTGAATTTTCTGCCTGCTTTCCGTCTCCAATGTCTGGCTAAGAAAGTTCACTTTGGCTTATAGGGCACAGGAGCTCTCACTGCATCAGGGTGAAAATAGGGTGGAAGGCAGGATCTGGGCTCTTGTTACAAGTCCACAGTATGCCAGGGGAACCTGTCTTGGAGACATGGAGAGGAGTCTGCATTGCGATTTCTGAACACTTATTTGAAGATTTTTTCTGGACTTGGTCTCCAAATTCAAACAATAGGAGATGTTAGTCTGTAAAATTTTTTTTCTGGAGTTCATGCCTGGTGGCTAAAGAGTAGCTGTGGCCACCACTTGCCTGCAGATAGAGAACTGGTGCTGCGACTATTTCTAAGCTTTATGAGTATGAGTATATTTAAATTCACATTGCTTATTTCTTCTTATAGTTACAGCCTGACATTTTCAATTCTCCCATTTAAGAGTTACATTATTTAAGTGTCTTATATAACTCCTGTTGTCACTGTAGAGGGAAGATTTTTATTAGGGATATTGGTTTGTTTCTTTTGTTTGATCATGGAACTCAAAATAGCCTTAATGCACAAAACCTCACAAATGGAACAAAGAAAGGGAGGGAGTAGCTGTATCCTAGGCCAAATTTTTCTCCTTCCAGTGCTAGCTGAGAGTCCCTGTGGAATTTGTAATCTCTACGTAAGTTTATTAATTTTGCACACAAACCCTGTTTATGACTTCCTTGTTATAAAAAGTTTTCGAAGTTTTTCTTTATAGAAGTTATTGTCATAACAGTTCTATATGCTAGAAAGGGTCTATATTTTCTCTAGAATAACTTTTAATTAGCCACCTGGCATAATTAAGTAAAGCTTTTTTTTTTAAGATAAAAGAACAACTGTGAGGAAAAAAAGAGTTTTAAACATAGGAAACAGAAGAAAATCCTTTCCCTAACCTCCTCCACACAATATTAATATTTTACATTATGGAATAATCATGGGAGAGAGCTGGAAGATCTCCTTGAATAGTCCTCCTGCCATATGGGAGCTGGTGGAAGCAAATCTACAGAGGAGTTGTTTCATGTTTTTCCTTCTTGGTTTCACAGATACTTTCAAAGCATTCACAGCTGCTGTGTAATAAACTTTACTTTTTTTGTCGCTTCAAGAGTAAAAAAGCCAAGTGCTAAATGTATCACCCTGTCCTTGACACCTGACTCCTTGCAGCCAGGTTCCTAGTTTATGCTCCACGCTCAGGAACACGTAGTTGTTCCAGTTTCTGTGGAAATGAGCCCAATCCTCCTCTCTGCCATCCCTTGGTGATCTCATTACAGGTTATCACAATCATATTCTGAACTCTTTTCCTTCCTACCTCCTCCACTGTAGATGTCAGCCACCTTCACTATGTGCAACGTCTTACTTATTGACAAATCACTGACAAATACCTCTGGAAAACCCTTCCATGATGGATTTCAAGATCTCACCACATTCCCATGTCAGTACCAGTCGTTCAGACCCTGCTTTGCTCTTTGGTCTCATAGTTTTGAAGCAGAAATAAAAGTAGGCTTCATTTCTACTATTCCTTTGCTCCCCCTGCCCTTTGGATCATTGAATCAGCCTTGTAAAACTTGAAAGTAGGTCTGCAGCATTCTGCCTGTGGTCCCATGTGGCAGGATAAGTTAACTCTGTTGCTGCTGCTTGCAGTGACCAGAAAAACAAAACAAGTGGGTCGTCAGCATCTGTGGACTTTTAGCTCACCTGTCTGAGAGCATCACAAAACTGGTTGATGGCCAGAAGCACCACCCTCATTCAAGCCCTCCTGTTTGTCTGTAGCAATGGGGAACTTTCTATACCAATCTGGGTTTTTCTAAAATGCAAGGGAAGCTCCTGATGGCACTGGATTTGATGCAAAGGTTTCTAGTAATTTCTGTTTCTGTGTGCTGAGACCATCAAAGTGAATGATGGCAGGAATGAACAGCCCTGGGAATAAGGCACAGTAGCTACCTGTAGCTACTTACCTGTAGTAAGGCACTGTAGCTACCTGTCTGGGGACTTTGCTGCAGTAGGGATTAAAACACAGTGGTAAGGGAAAGCTGTGTGTAAACCTTGCCTGCTTAGCTGCTGGGGAGTGCAAAATCCTTTGATTCCCAAGCTGGTAATGGGGTGGTTAGGGAAAATGAGCCCTTTTTGTGGCTGTGCCATGTCAAACAGCCCTTTTGCTCCTGTGGGCTGCTCTGGCTGTATCACATCAGTGGAAGAAGCAAGGGCTTTAGTGCCCTGGGCCTGGCTGCTTGTTTGCAGCAGGGAAAAACACCAGTCCCAGTCTCCACGTCTCTCCTTGTTCTTTCTGTGACAGAATGGTTGCTATCAGCACATCACAGACAAACAATTGCTTCACCTTGGGCTGATGCACCATCATCAGTAATGAGGTGGTGTCTGTAGGAGAGTACAAGGACCTGTTCTGCTGACCACCCTGCATCACCTCTCTGCTCCTGCCCACTACATATAACCCCACTTATTAAGTGCCCTGGGTGCCCAGATGGTTTCTTCAGCCATAGACAATCAGCAGTAAAGTTTTGTCCAGAGCCAACAGCAGGTATACCAACTAATTCAAACACTCCATATCTCAGTTTTATCACTCAAATATTGTGCTAAAAATACTACATGTTGAGAGTAGGCTAATTTTGCGTATATTATGAAAAGATGCATTTAACTAATGAATTTTGTGGTGAACTTGGTTTAAAAGAACTTAACCCAGAAATTGGTTAATTCAAATACACAAAAATAGTATATTAAAATCTTTTAAGAGCAAATTAAGCTGGTGCCCAGCCTTAGCACCACATAATGCTGCAGAGCACTGTCACCAGAGAGGATTGGCACACCTGCAGGAAGACAAAGGCTGTTGCTTCACTGTACACAAGGGAAGAGGCAACTTGCCCAGAGCACCTGCTCTGTATCTGCTATTCATCTTCACATGAGAAAAAAAAAGTTTTTCCTCTAAAAGCCTTTCTGAGAGGTGTTTGCACAGGGTAAGCCATAAAAACCAGTTAGTGAGCCTCCCACCACAGCTCAGGTACTGAAACAACTAAGGAATGCCATTACTTTTTCTAAAATGTCTTTAATTTTGGCGGTAGGTTTCCTTTTTTTTATGTTGTTGTTTTGGGTTTTTTTTGTAGCCTTACGTCACCATTGTGCTCTTCTGTGTCCTTATATGAATGTACCACCTTATTTTTACATTCTGCCTAGGAATAAAGCTACCCACAGGCGAGCTGGTGTGCAGCATGGCACTGTGCTACTGCCAGCTTGGCCACTCATAAAGGCCAGGTGGTCTTGCAGTGCTCAGCACAGTATTTTTCAGAGTACTGCTCCAGGGCATGCAGAGGATAGCAGGGTGTATTTCCACTAAGGTACACTGCCCAATTTGCTAATTGCTAAAATGGGAAGACTGAGTGGAAGAAGCCTCTTCTGGGGGTTGATACTAGTGAAGAAACTACCCGCAGGAGAGTACCAGTGCTCTCATCTCCTTGTGTGAATCCTTCAGGCTTACAGGAATGTATCTTCAGTGAGGGAGCTCCAAATCATCCAGCCTAGTTTTTGGTCCTTGTCCTGGCTGTTAGTGAAGCTGCTGAAGACACAAGTGGGAGACTAGCATCAAGCAGAGATGGAAGCAGGGAGTGATGCTGACCAGACTCTGCTGCATGAGATGACCTGTTATGGGTATGTCCCTGCTGTACCTATTTCTAGTCTTTAGTGAGTGACAAGAGGTTCAAGAAACTTCTGCTTATTCAGGTCCCTCTCTGGAAACTAGAGCAGACATTTGAGTATGACTTCTCTGGCCACGTTTGCTAAAGACCCATTTCATGTGTTATGATGCCATAAAAAATCCAGGAGAGAGGCCACGACATTAATGTAGCACTTTTAACCACTCAGCCATGAGCCAGGTTGGTCTGGGACCCCCTGGAGTTCCTTTTAGCTGTGATTCAAGACAGAAATCACTGAAGTTCATCTTGCGTCTCTGAGTCTGCTGGGCTGTGAGCAAACAGGTAGGGCCAGAGGGCTTGAAAAGCCCAGAGAGAGATAAGCAGAAAGGTTTATTTGGGTCAGGTTGTCTGTGGCTGTCCTAGTGTTTGGTCCTTGTTGTATGGGAACACGACCAGCCTTTGCTACCCTGGAGAGTGAGTAGAAGCAAATTCACACACAGCTCTTTTCAAACCCCAAATGACAGCCAGTTCCTGGCTTTGCAAGTGTTAGTCATGATGGATACAGTTTCCTGAGATGCCTTTCCTTTCCTTTCCTTTCCTTTCCTTTCCTTTCCTTTCCTTTCCTTTCCTTTCCTTTCCTTTCCTTTCCTTTCCTTTCCTTTCCTTTCCTTTCCTTTCCTTTCCTTTCCTTTCCTTTCCTTTCCTTTCCTTTCCTTTCCTTTCCTTTCCTTTCCTTTCCTTTCCTTTCCTTTCCTTTCCTTTCCTTTCCTTTCCTTTCCTTTCCTTTCCTTTCCTTTCCTTTCCTTTCCTTTCCTTTCCTTTCCTTTCCTTTCCTTTCCTTTCCTTTCCTTTCCTTTCCTTTCCTTTCCTTTCCTTTCCTTTCCTTTCCTTTCCTTTCCTTTCCTTTCCTTTCCTTTCCTTTCCTTTCCTTTCCTTTCCTTTCCTTTCCTTTCCTCTTTCTTGGTTTTTTTCACCATTCAGGTACCCTGTTAAATATGTTTCTCGGCCAGATTTCACCTCTGCTGGCTGACACTCGGATTAATTTTTTTTTTCATTTGCAAAATCATGTCGGTTGTTGGGTAGTCCTTCACTTGTCTAGGGGTCGTAGGCAGAATGGCTTCAAAATATCTGTTGCAGTGCTAGAAATGGGAGAGCAGCTTTGCAGACTTGATAACAAGTGGCAGGGGGATGCCAGTGAGAGGTTGGTGGTCTGAGGCATGGAGGCACAGAGGAGCTTGTGAGGTTTTCTGAGGGCTGAGGCAGAGCCAGCTCCAGCCAGTTGGGTCTATACAGTCTGTAAGGGTGGGCTGAAACACAAGCTGGAGCGGAGGCTGTGTGAGCAAGCAGTGACTCCAGACTTGCATACAAACTGAGGGCTGAGCCTAAATAAGGAGATGTATAATGTACACCATGCAGAAGCTACTGTGACAGCAAAGGTGCAATTTATGTCACATAGGATAGATATTGTGCTCTTCTCATTGCTCTGTGCCAGTATTGTGTCAAGAGACATGAAGAGAAAAAGCAGTTTTAAAGTCGCTCAGCAGTTGAACCTTTTTGTTGATTCAAGCCTTTATATCACACATAACAAGTTTTTTCACCATCAGAGAGACAGATGGTAACAAGTCAGCTTTAGATGGACATGAATCATTTCATACCAAAGGTTTGGAAGTGATGCTGTGATTTTCGCTGCTTACCCGTCTCTTTGCTACTGGTACCTAAGGCACTTTCTCAGAAAGTGTTCAAAGGACACATTCCACATCCTTGGATGCTGTGATGGAGAAAAGTGGTTTCTTCTCAGCAGAAAAAAAATAGTCTTCCAAGGTGAGGAACTTTAAGTCATCAGTCAGTACTGCTTGATAATCTGCTATGACTATATGTAAGGAAAAAATATGCTCATAGAAGAGGAAAAAAAAGTAACTTGTAGACTTTCCTTGAGATGACTCAATGGTGAAAATTGTGGGAGGACACTAGGGAGGGAGGAAGAAATTACGACCTCAGGGAGACCCAAATGGAAATGTCAGCCCTCCTGGAGACTGCAACTAATTTCAATGGGGTAAATATATGGTCTAAATATTTCAACAATATTTAAAGAAATTTATGGAGATATATTTATAGATGGAGCTTGAATGATTGCAATCAGTTGTGCTCTGTTTCACCAACTTCAATTACACTGCAAAGGTTTTTGGTTTTTTATGAATTATAAAGAAAAACAGAATTTGGCTTTCAATTCCTTTACATAAAAATAGCTCTTGCAGCAGATTATACAGCAGAGAAATTGAACATTAAATTTTTTTACAATATACAACACCTGTGAGCATAAACACGTTTATTATATATACAACCTGGCTTGTTAACAGAGGTTGCAATAGTCTACACCCTGTTGACACAATTTTTCAGTCAGTGGGGTTTCTTGTGATAATGGGCAAAAATGCAAAGTGAAACAAAAAGCAAAGCAGAGGCCAAAAGTCATAGAAAGAACAAGGAGAAACTATCATTTTTCTGAGGACCTTAGGGGCTGACAGTGTTGTGGCTTTAGTGCCACAAAAGGTACAAAGATCTTCACTATCTGCCAGGGGTTTTCTGATATGCCACAGAAGAGCTACTTGATTGTGCTTGTTTGTAGAGTAGAAACAGCAAGGTCAGTTCTACAGGGATAAGAGACATTGGAGGATACATCCTGTTTCTCTCTCTTCATGCTTTTTAAAAACAAAAAGACAAAACAAAAAAACCTCATTCTTCCAGCTGAGGAAAAATGTCATTCTGAAAAAATAAAAAAGCTGGCACAGATTTAACTTCTGATTTTGATCATAATTTTGCTTCTGTAGGATTTCGGCCTGGCAGTTCAGTCTGTAGGATGATACCAGAAATATTGTACTAGCTGTGGAGTCTCTAATAAATCTGATAAGACTTTTTTCTTCTGGAAAATTCCAAGTATTGCACATAATCGATCATAACCCCTCCCTTTCTGATATAAAGCAACTCTGTCCATGATCAAAGCTGAGATGCTGCAGGAAGAAAAGATAAAGAAGTTTTTTTCCTTCCAAAGCAATTTTAAAGGATATGTTTACCTAATGCTTATGTACTATAATCCCATTTTGTTCAAGACCTTGCCAAAAATTATTCTCTCTGATTTTTGTCTACAAAAAGCCTTCAGAAAAGTTATCTTTCAACAATTCCCAATGTTAAAAATACTTAAAAACAATCTATCAACCTTGAAGAGATCCTAATATAAGAAAATAATTTTTTGCTCCTAAACTTTTCTCTCTGTTCACAATCTCTCTGACTTCTTCCCTTTTGTTTGGAGGGTGAGGTAGATTTGAGAAGCCTGTGTTGGTCTGGCAAAGTTTTGCAGCGTTAACTAACGTGTCAGCTTAAGCATTTCTTCTAACTGAAAGTTTAAAGGTAGATGTGACTTTATTTTTAAGTTTAAAGCCTATAAATATCAAGTTCTTAATTTGAAAAGACAAGATGTTAACATTTTCTGTCTCATTATATCAGTGTCAGTATCTCAGTAAATTTTATATATTTGAAGAATTTCTTCTCAGTTTTCCTTTCTGTGCCCTCCTATGATATGTATTCAATCCTAAATAAGTACCTAGGACCTGAAAGTAGAAGATGTGCTTATGCATATTTGCACAACACTGTTTCATTTCAAAAGATATTTTTAGAGACAGAGAAACACATTATTAAATATGCTGTAGAGTATACTGTCTACATTGCCATCATGAAATTTCCTTATTTTCAATTGATATCTGTTGATTTTCTATCAGTGGGTAAAGGATTCAGTGGTGGTGATGCTGGATGTCCTGGAATCTTAATTCATCCAGTCTTTACCACATAAGCTTAATTTACAACCAAGAAAGAAACTCGATGGTTGAATCAGAGTCAGAAAAACTCCTTAAAAATAAGGCAATTCAAGGACAATTCTGGCTGTCCCATCCTTTTTCCCCATGAGCAGTAAAATAACATTTTTTATGTTTATAAATAATGTTGATTCCTTGAAAAAGTTGGTAAGGAATTTCAGGTGAGAGTGTGGCCATTGGGTCTATCCTGACATTCCCCATGCACTGCTCCAGCTGTAGATACACAGGGTACACGGGGAGCAGTGGGGATTGCATGGAGAGTGACTACACTCACGAAATCATAATTAATGTATTGCTCCATGCTGGCCATGAGTGCCTGCCAGGCTGACACCAAATGGGCTTTGCTCAGCCATGGCAGCTTTTCAGACCATCCCATGACAGGAGAGATGAGGATGCAAAGCCACTGCACTGAGAGGAGCCTATGATCCAGGACCACAAGAGGGAAGAAACCCAGCTCTTTTCTTCCCTTGGTCTCAGCTGGGCAAGGAAGATTGTTCTGTGCTCCAGGATGACATTAAGAGATGGATGATGCTGCTAGCTTCCTGGATGGGAGTTCCTGCTGCCTGCTCAGTTCACCCAGCTGAATGCCTTACTGCTGAAATAAACATTTGTTTCACTTTTCTCTGCCCCTCCTTCAGTGTGCATTTCTGTTTCCATGACCATGGAAAAGATGTTACCACTCAAATTTGTTTCTTCATAAACCAGAGACAAATACGTCCTAAAACGAATCCTGATTTCTCAGTGGAGACTGGAAGCTTTTTTCCTGATTTTGTAGATTCTCCATTGACATCATTCTGTGGATGTTAAAGTCAGGGATTTTCAGAGAGATTAGTGTAAGGGGACAGAACATAAATCCAGACAGAACAAAAGAAATTTCCACTCCCATGACAACAAGAGAGGTAGTAGCTGTTTCTCGTATGAGACTGGAAGAAGCTACCTCATGGCATTTAACAATTCCCTAAGAATGTTAATGTGCCATAAACCACAAGCCTAGGAAATGGGAGGTCAGGATATCAGTACTACCATCATTATTAGAAATGACTCAACTGATTTGGAAGAAACTCCTCTTTGTATTTGGCACAAATTTTTGTATCATCACCAGTGATTGCAATGAAACCCCTTACACATACCTAGCTATAGATTACAATACATGGTAATATGTAGTAAAAAGTTCCAAATAAGGCACTGTATGGGTAGCACAGTTAAACGCGGGTCATGCTTCACTGAAAGGAAAGTGGAGGTGGAAAACAGACTAATTGAGGTCAGTGTTGCATTATGTGTCCATCAGGTTCCTGCAGCAAAGTCCACTGAACAGGTCTTGTTGTTCAACAGGGAATGAAATTTAATGAAAATCACGCTGGTTTTCATCTTTATAGTAGAGATTGCCAGCAAGATGATGTCCTCTTCCAGTCTCAGTGAGTTTTAACAAATGAAAATAAAGTACCCTTAAAAACAGAGTTCCTACAGCTCTTCTTTTTTTTCTTTTTTCTTTTTTTTTTTTTTCTCTTTTTTTCTTTTTTAAATGGAATCTATCTGGGTCTTTGTGTACATGCAGATTTATTCCCGTCCATGAAAGACTCTTAACTGCTTTGCATATGAAGAGCTCCATCAGGTTCAAGTTTCTGTGTGGAAAGTCAAATATGAACTTATGTGCACAGAAGGAATGGTTTTTATTCAGCGGCCAAAATGTTTTATCTAGAGCACCACAGAACAGGCAAAGCATTAGTTCTCAATTTTCATAATAAATGAACAGGGTCAGACACCGTTGTAACTCAGAGAAAGACTCTTGCCAGATACTATTCTATCAAACAGAATTGTTGGAAGGTAGTCAATGACTTCAACATTTACAAACAAAAGTGTATTCTAGATCAAGACCTTACTCTGGTTTTGTTTGTCTGTTTTGTTTATTTTCCTAATGGCTGCTTGTGCATGCAATTTGTGAATCTACCAGGACAGTCATTCTTTTCAATACATTTTCTTGTATGTGTGTGTATGTGTAGGATAAGAAAATAATTGTTTGCCATTAGACAAGTGTTTGGATTAGTAAGTATCCCTGTACTACACTAGAATGTGGGTAACTACTAAGAGCTCAAAAATGTGTAGTGCAGTTGTCTGATTCAGGGAAAAAGGGTAAATCTGAGGAAAAGCTACTGTAGAGGAGAGGACAGACACAAAACTTTGTTTTGAAGAGAAGTGTCCAGTGTTCTTTGATTCAAGTGCTTTTCACTATTTGTATGCAGATAATAGAAACTAGGAAATTACCCAGGATACACCTGGCCAAGGGCTAAGATCATTATCACCTGTAATAGAAATGGCTGTTCCCACTTAGTTAAACAGGAGAAGACCGGATGCATTGAAGATGTTTATGTATTCTTGCCAGTGCAGCTGCATGAGCGGCCATTTACTCTGGTAAAATCTTGTTCAAAAGTCGAGGCGAAAGTAAACCTGTTCTCTTGTTTTCCCTGGTGGTCTCCATGCTGTGTATGGCTGCTTTGTTGCATGCTGATCTCCTGGTTGTCTGTCAAATACATACAGCTCTCCTGGGGGCACAGGTGAAGGTGGAGGAATAAAAGACAAGACAGATGTGTAGTAAGGACGATTGACGCTTTGTAAAAATTGGCAAAAAATGCACACAAAAATGACTTTTTGCAGATCTTACTGGAAAGAACAGTAAAGGAGGAACAGCTTGCACAATATGATCTTCAGCAGATATTTATATTCAAGGAGCTTGAAAATTAGAGGAGATAATGCAATGGTATTGTTTCATCCACTGAAGAAATATACAGGACTGTACCAGCATGGCTGCACTTTCCATGGTTTGAGAGGCTTCACATGCACTCCAAGGCAGAGAGGTGGGTCCAGGGAAAGAACAGGATGGCTCACCCTGACCGTGGGACCAGATCCCTTGGGACTGTCCCTGCTACAATATCGCAGGCAAGACTGGGCAATGACACTGCACTTGGATTAAACCTCTGAGCTGGTGGCCTCCAGCTGCGAGTATCAGTGCCACAAATTTGTACAAAGCAGCAGTCTTGGCAAACCACAAAGTCACCTGATAGAGTTCAGGGAGTAAAACGGATCATGCAAAGCCCTACACCACGTCAGACAGACAGCTTGGCACAGAGCTGGTTGCACAGTGACCTCCAAGTTGATTTGCAGCCAGTTGCTTTTGCTCAAAGCATAAAGTTTGCTTAAATGTGTTTGGACAGAGGATTTAGAAAATGTAAGAGGGAGAAGGAACGAGAAGTAATCCAGGACAACAGCCAAGTTTAAAACTGAACAAAGAGCAGAGATGATTGAATATAATTCTTGGGACAACTGTAGGCTGGTGTGCCTTAGTTCTTGAGGAGGCCCTTGAGCAAATCTCCCCTTGATAATAAGGCTCAAAGCTCCAGAGTTTCAAAGGTCCTGTTTTTTTGACAGACTCTAACAAACACCTCTCTTGGAAAAAAATTGTTAACAATCATTCCCTGTAAAGGATGTGCTTTCATCCACAGATCAGACATATTGCAAGTTGCAACTCATTAAAAAGATTCTTTCTGGGCTCCTGTCCAGAATTAGTGCCAGCTTTCTCCAAGTGTTTGAGCAAACACAACTGCCACCATTAGAGATGCCTTCCTTTGGAAAAATCCTTTGATGTTCAGTGGCTGTGGTAGTTAGCCAGCCACTAACACATGTCTGCAGTTTCCTCCTGCTGCTTACAAGGTACTACCAGGCTGAAAAGAACTGTATGGCTGTGAGCTGAGGTCCCACAGTATGAGGTCTTCTAAGCCTGCTCACCTCCAAGGCACTGTGTGGCTCCAGAGGTGAGTTATCCAACCAGGCTGTGGGTGTGATACAGCCTAGCTGTGTAAATGCTAGCACGGAAGCAGGAAATGTTCTAGCTCAATCACATCTTACAGCAACACAGTGTCATTTGGTTTTTCCACTACGCAAGTGTCCAGGGTTTTGATCAAATTCAGTGGGAGAACAAGCCTGCTCATAATGGGATGGAGAGAAGCCAGCCTGCTCTGAGAAGAGAGCCAAATGTAATAAGTAGGAAATGTGTAAGGAGGAGGCAAATCTGAACTGATGTTCCTTTTGGGAGTGTAATTCCCTTACAGCAGGCCGCAATGCTGTAGCAAGCCCTAATAAAGACATAGTTTTCCAAACACCCATGGATTTGGATGCTGACACCAATAACAAGGAATGGAGCTAGTGAGGGGCTTTTCATCTCTTTAACAGTGCCAAGCAGTCATTGAATAAGGTGGAAGTAATTCTGGTGTCAACTCCAGAAGTGCTTGGGGAAACAGGTAAACAACAACATTGCATTTGCAGATATCAGATGTCTGCAGGATTAGATGGCTGCTGAGCAGGTACCTGCAGAAACAGACATCAGGTAAATTAAGGTGTTGTGAGTTGGCTCCAACATGAGGAACACAAGATTTCTCTGCTAAGGAGGTCAGTGTAAGGATTGCAGGGGAGTGTAGTTTGGCAGGTCTCCTTTGGGCAGCTGCTTGTGCTGTGGGGTACAACCCAGGCAGGCCTCAGCTCTGTACTCATTGTGTTTCACATATAGCACTTGCTCCAAGCAGGAGTTTCAGGCCCAGCTCCGTGGGCATTGAGTCCACTGTGCCACCACACAACTTGTGGATGGGCTTGAGAAGACTTGCTCCTCTTCCCCTACCAACTTGCTGTGAGGGGAAGGCTAAAGGGGATTTTAATTGCTAGCTAGTTTTCTCCTAGGAGAAACAGTTTTAAGAGGGCACTTCAGTTCACTAGATAAAAGAGAGACTTAACGTTTCATGTCTGGAAAAGATCTAACAGATGTTTACTTTGTGCCTCACCAGGGCTGGAATCCTCACTATTTAATACTACTTGGCACTTACAGTGTGCTAGTTAAGGAAAAGGTATTGTGCAAATATTAATTAACCTTCAAAGAGTATGAGAGATTCCTTTTTCAGAGGGGAAAACCCAGAGGTCAGAAATCTTAAATAAGGTCACACACACAAAATCACTATTGTTTCAATATCCTCTGCTTTGAGAGAAGATCTTCAGGAGGAGGGGAATAACCTGAGGAATGGGAACCTAGTGAGGACTGCTGAAATGACTGATGGGTGAAGAAGGGGACAAGCATTTTGCTGAGCCAAGCAAAGAGGAGATGCCTATGGGATTTTGGAAAACAGGGGTGGCCTGCAGACTATGTTCAAGGACAGAAATAGCAGGTGTGCCGATGAGATCAAACCAGAGCAAGCTGCTTCCAAAGAAGCCCTGACAAACAGGGATTAAAATAATTGAAAGGTTCCTGAACTATAGCACTAAGTACAAGGTGTTAGGTTTCACCTCTATTGGACAAATAAGTGTTCCAGCAGTGGCACTTCAAATGTCAGCACTTGCCAATATTTACTGCTGAGTGACTAGCTCAGCTGAGGGTCTGGCCGTGGGATGCAAAGTGTTCCTTTGTGATCAAAATGGAAATATGATGGTAAATGTGCTGGCAAATATAAGAAGGAAATAATTTTAAACGGTGGCAAATGCATATCATATCTGCTTTCAAACCAGATACAGCAGAACTTAGTTTAAATTTCACTGGCATTCACTGTGTGGAACTACCATGCAGAGAACTGCAGCACATTGCACGGTAATACTGAAGCCACAGGCTTCTAAAGAAGGTATGAAAATGCATCTTAAAAGAATGGTAGAATGTATTCCACAAAAACAAACTCCTCCTTTTTTTTTTTTTTCTTTTTTTGGCTGGAGAAATGTTCTCTCCTGAGACACTGCACGGGTCCCGAGACCTTTGCACATCTGGTAAGAGACGTGAAAAGAATTTAGTGCAGGTGCCAGTTGAAAAAGTCACCTGCAGTCCTGGGATTACCTCTGCCTTCCAACTTCCTTTTTAAAGCAAAAGAACAATACAGCTTGACAGTATTACCACACTACCCAGAAAAGCAGTTTTAAAAGATTCAGTGCCTAAATATGATTTTCAAATAGTTTTTACTGCTTTTCTTAGTACACGGCCCTGCAAGATAGTGCTCAGTGTGCTGGTTTGGCTGTAAACCAGCAGGGGAAATTAACCCCACACCGAATACCTCGAGAGATTTTAGGTCAAAATTACAATTTTAATAAAAAAGGTTAAAATAAATGCAGTAATACAGAAACACCGGCTTAAACAAACCGACAGAGTCACGGTACAACCTGACACCCTGTTGAGCAGGGTGGTAGCTGTGCAGCCCAGTGAGGCACTGGTCCTGCAGGAAGGCCTGGTAGCCCAGTCCCGGTAGTGGAGTGGAGTAGCTGAGTCCAATTCTGAGGAGTGGAGTCCCGTCAAGAGTGGAGTCCCGTCAAGAGTGGAGTCCCAAGAGCGGAGTCCCGTCGAGTTGAGGGTGCCCTCTTTTGATTCAAACCCCTTGTTTTATGCTGTGTTTCTTGGCTGGCACCTCCCCCAGGGGCGGGGACTTTCACAATGGAAGAGGATCTTCCCGATGTTCTATTGGTTGCTTTGGTAATGAGCTTGGATGAGCCCTGGGCTCCTTTGAGATGCTCCCCAGGGTTCGATGGGGTTCAGGTTAATTAGTCAGGCTGGGTGGTGCTAATGGGCCATTACCTGAGATCAGATAACCAGGGTGGGTAGTGCTTCTTGTTAGTTGGAGTGCTTATCTCAGTTGAGATAAGGAGTCCCAGGTGTGTAATTATGAAATTTATCCAGCTTTTTGTGGGTGGTAATAGAATACATAACTAACCCAGGACACTCAGGTAGGAGGCTTATTGAATAACATTTTCCTGGATAACAGCAATATCAAAGGTATCCAAGTACGGGTTAAGCCTGTTTTCAGGGATCTGCCATTTCTCATTAAATCATTTTGCCATTCTGCTGCAATTTGCTTGTTTCTTTGCAATGTCTGTGAATAGCCAAAAATTATGTATGCAGAGATCAAGATGAGTATATTCAGGGAATAAGACTGGCAGCTTTTCTTTGAAGATGGAGGAAAGGTGGCCACTTACAAAGACTATTCATGCAAAGTAAAATGAGTTTTCCTGTCAAGGACAGTTGTGGATTTACCAGCACAACCTGGGCCTTCTGGCTCTGAGAATTCTGGTTCAAAATTAACAAAACAGAATTGCCTTGGAGAACAATATTGAAAAACACAATGCTGTCATAGAAGTGGTGTAATTCTGCTGTATTTTGTTATGTTTCCCAATAACCACTTTAAACACCAGTGAACTATACAGAAATTAATGGACTACTTTTCCTACGTTGTGGAGTATATTAATGTATCACCCCAGTGTATTAATATTGTTGTTTATCAATATACCAGCTTCAGTAGTGAATTTGGCCAATTCTGGAGCATGATTTCATTGGCTTACTGTATCTTAGTTACTTACAAGTTCAGTACAGCAAGCTCCCTCCTCAAATTAGGGGTCTTTGGCAAATCTTCCTATAAATGAAGATGTAAATTTCAGTGTCTGTGCTCAATTGGGTATTGTTAATTCCATAAAAAAAATTCTATCTATCATAATACCATTTGGGAAAACTAAGCCTATTACCAGAAAATTCAGCTCTTTTCAATTTTCAGTTTTACATTTGAAAAGTAGGCCATTAAAATGACAGGTGAGTGCTGCAGAGCACAGATTCTAAGTGACTCCTACCTATAGATACAAGGGATAACTTAAAAACCAGAATTAAATCCTTCATGAAGAAATGGCTATAAGACAAGAAGGCTTTTCCAAAATGCTGTTGATGAGAAATTTCTGAGGGAATTTTAAATTCCTCTTTGGTAGCTATACATACCTTCTCATTCAAGATCAAAATCAGGAACAAACATTATTTTGTTGTACCCTTCCCTTGTCCACTGGTCACTGAACTGCTACAGAGAACATAATTTGGAACATGATGTCTTTGTTATTTGACACTTGCATGTATTTCTTGCATGACAATAAGTGAAATGATTGCAGCTGTACACACACAGAATTCAGTTCCTTTTCCATTGATGGTAATCTGGGGTGATTACACAGATACCTGTTGGGGGATCCTAATTCTGCAATAATATCAGAGCCAAATTTGCCACCCCACTGCTTAGTTCTCAACCATAGTCTTAAACTTCTCAGTGCACTGGAAAATGTTATGAGGCAACTACTGGGTTACTGTAAGTTTGGCACACAGTGTTCACCAAAAAGCAGAGCTGTAAAAGAGGCTTTAAAAAGACCTTACAAGAACAGGTATCCCCCAGTGATATGGCATTGCTCACACTCATTATAAGCTTTGGAGTCTTTCCAGAAGCCTAAAGATAACTGTGCTGATTCTGGACTGCAGAACTCCCTTCAGTGCCCAGCTGCACACAGATATCTGTAGCACAAGCGACAGCTTGCCATCTGATGTATCAGGTGCGGAGGCTGAGCACACTGCTGATGTCTGAAATGCTTGCAGTTTGCAACAATATTTAATTTTCAGGCTGCATTTCTTTGGGATCAGTTTGTACTTGTTCTTTCACCTAGACAGCCCTCCTGCCTCCTTGATGTTTACAACCAGGTATTTATAGGCGGCAGACGCCTGTTCTCTCAGGCTTTGTTCTTCTAGTGTAAGCAAGGCAAGCGGTTTTAGAGTCTTCTCCTATGAAGACTTTCCGCAATTCCTTACCCTGCGGTAGCTGCTTTTTGTGCCTTCTACCGGTTGAGATTCTCTTGCTGGGGCAGAAATGACCAGCACTGTTTGCTACGTTCCCTGTCAGTCATCGCCTGTTCTTTTCAGGTGCATAAATATTTCATGTTGTGCTTGATGCATCAATATAACTGTTCCATATTGCAGATGTATTGTGAGACTGTACCAAACCGGGAGCTTTCAGCTATCCTTTGCTCAACTACTATGTCCTCTCACCTTTTGTATACCTTGGTTTAAGGCGGAAGCAATCTTGATTACTTCACTTAATTCCGTGACTCCTGGGGGCTCACTGAGGAATCAAAAGGAGGAAGAAGTAAGATAAGAGCAGAGGATGTCACGTGTCCCCTGCTGAGGTAGGTCATGATGGAGATCAGCTATTACAGTAGGTGTCACCTACTGTGCCCCTTGGCTGCAGACTGTTCCTCTTCAGGCAAGGGTAGAAGGGTATCTGCACTTGGAGCCTCAGGTATCGCTTCATCTAGTACCTTAGCTGAAACATCCAAAGCAGCAGTCCATTCTAAGCTACCAGGCTTTAATCACTGGTGACTGAACTAAGGATGCATACCCTGCCCCCTAGCTGCAGTGGAGCAGGAAGGTTTGCTGATGGGAGGGGAGAATGGCTGGGTGTGGTGTCACCTTCAATTGCTTCAGCCAGATTTGGCACTGAATTTCTGCTAGAGCCTTTAGTGTGCCTGCTGTCATCAGCATTCATAAGTGAAGAAGTCAGTCCTCCAGCTCAAGTGATGGAGGTGTCCTTTATGGGACTGAGAGCTCAGTATCCGATCCTGGACAAAAGCCCTGCCAGAGGGAATGTTAGCCTTGGCTGCAAAAAGTAAGAAGCTTAGTTGCCTTTGAAAATCCAATATAACCCTCTCTTGGTGTTATACAGACAGCTGCGTAATAGATGCGTGTGAGTTATTGATTTATCCTTCAACTTCTGTCCTTCCTTTTATTCACATAACTTTGTATCACAGGTGTTATGACTGATAGAAAAATATAATTCTATTTCCATGCACAGGAAATGTTTCTTGTGCCAATTTCCCTAAAGAAGACAAGTCATTAGTGACACAATCCCTGTGTCTTCACCATTGTTTCTGATCACCTGTATCATCCAGAACCTGCTTTTGCCCCCAGTCAGAGAATCAGAGCAGTATAAACAGAAGCTCAGATGCCAAGTAGCAAATAAACATTACTGTTACTCATGGGTGAAGAAGAGTACTTGTATGTAGACCAGCCATACTCCAAATATCTGTTCAGACAGACATTAGCTTTTGTGAATGGTTGTAAAAAAGAAGGCTGGTTGAGCTGAACACCAGCTGCTTCAAATATGAACAAATACCATAATTCTGTTACTCACATGAGCTTCCACCACATTTGATCTGAAACACTGAGACTATATTCCCTATCTGCTATTTCCAATCTCATGTTAGCTGATGGATTCCTCTTCCGCATAACGGTTTGCTACAGTATATCACTGAAATATAATGACGCACTGCTTAAGCATATTGCATTCTCATAAGAAAACAAAATAGTAAAAAAAAATAGTTTGTATCTACATCCTACTTCTTCTGCCAGTCACTAAAATTGATTGACTGTCTTCTGTTTCTTTCTTTTCATTCACGATTTTGGTTTTGTTCAAATAATTGATTTATCATGTATCTAATGATGCTTTTCTGGTTTTCAACTTGAAAAATATCCATGTCCTGGCTCATTGCTGTAGTATTTGTCATCAGAATAACACCATAAATCATTTTGAGCTGAAGATCAAACTGGGAAGGTGGAGAAAGGTCTGGATGATTTAAAGACATGTGTAGAAGAGATCTGAAAAAATTTTCTGCTTTAGAGAAGGATTTTAATTAGCTAATAATAATAAGGTTTTACCAGAACTGGGATTTCTCTAGAAGGTGGATACTGCGAACTATGGGGTTGTTAGAACAACAGTTTCCATGGCTTTATGTGTGGAGAACTTTGGACGTATCTATCAACGGATTTCAGTATTGTAGTGCCAAGAAAATCTTACATCATTGTTAGCTTTGGTGTTTGTGTTAAAGCCCAATGGCTACAACTTTGTTATATGTTCAGCCAAAGACCTCCTGGAAAGAAGCCTTTGCTGGTGTGGAATCAAAAACATGGCTTAGCACAGGGAGAGGGGAGGAGAGTCACAGATTGTCAGAGTCACAGGGAAATGCCACAAGAGACAGCCATGGGTTGGACCATGATAGAGACAAATTGGTTAATAGGGTTTCTGTCTGGCCAGGGGTCCGAGGCTTCTGTTCTGACAGCCAGGAGCTTGCGATTTGGACACGGAGTGAAGCAGAGAGATTGAAGATACAGCTTGTCTATAATTATATGACTGCCCAGGGTCTGTTTGCAATCCCCCCGTCTGGCTGTTGACACACAATCCCAGTCCTGCCCCATGGAGGTAGCTTTATGGGACATGAACATACAAAAGTAGATTGAGGGAAGTGAGCACTGACTTTCACTTTCCAATGAAGTTCAGGGACTTTGGTATCTAGTATGAAGTTCATGGTCATGAAAAATAATGTACTCATTAATTTCAAAACAGGTTTTCAAATATCTATATCTAGATATCATCTATATCAAGATGATCTTTCAAATATAACTTTTTTTTTTATGCCCAAGGAGCACAATAAATAAAACAACACAAAAGTCATATTTTTTTTCATGATAAATAATTTCAGCAATTTCAGACTCTTCCATTTAAAAAAGAGTGATATATGGTAAAAATACTTAGGTTCAAATTAACCTTTATTATAGAATGATATTCACCAATTGTATTTCTGTGAGGAGTACTTGCTTGGTCTGTGGGATCAGGTGAACATCTGGTCTCCTTCATATCTGTACTACTGTAACATGTCCTTCGTGATAAAGATACCACTTTAAACAAAATCTTATCCAGTCTTGGAATGTGCTATTTAGCTGGTCTCCAACATACCAGAAAGAGTGATTTATTAGGTTTGGACTGTTACCCATATTCTCTGATACAGTTAGAGAATTTCTTCAAATACATTTTAAAATCCATTTTAGTGACACTATCATGAGAAGAAAAAAACATTAACATTGTCTTTTGAAATTAAGAACTTGAATATAATGTACTTAAAAAAAAAAATAAAGTGCCATTTAACTTCAAAGTCTCAGTTAAAGAGGCTCAAGTTTCCAAGTTAGCTAATGCTGCCAAATTTTGGTAGATCAACACAAGCTTTTCAATTCTGAGCTTAAAAAAACAACCTGAGAGAACAATGTTGTTGATGCAGTGAAATCTAGAAATGTCTACTGACACACAGCAAGGAACTGGTGATAACTGCTGTGTGCAGTCTTCATGCCTGCAATATGCCCACAATTCACTCAATATGAGAGAAAATGGCCAGCTGGTCCTGTTGAACTGAAGACAACAAGCTGTGCTCCCTTGCCATTAAGCTCAGGAAAAACACTGTTCTTGAAAATGTAACTTTTCAAAATGACTTGAACTATTTTGTACTTTTCCACAGATATTTCCATAAATGATTGGCTCTTCTAATTCTGATTGAGATGTTAGAAAGAAGTAGTTTCAAGGTGTGATCAAAACACATACCTATTCTCAGAATTTATTTTGCAAAGAAGAAAATGTGGCTGATCTTTTAATGTACTATAAGGTGAAAATTAGATAAAAGTTTAATAATTACAATATCAAGCTTTTCTTAGTGGATGAGCTATACATTCTTGCTTCCTATCTATTGAGTAGAGCTCCATTATTGTATTAACCAACTTCTCATACTTGGCTACAACAGTGTTATTTGCCATTACCTTCAAATAAGGATAGTACATAAACACAAAGCCATAATTAGGATTGCTGTAACCAAATATATGGAGCAGGTAGGTAGAGAAAGTGGTGTAAAACTGTTTTTTGATCCTTCAAGACTCCAAATTATTTCTGTCTCACCCTTCTACTTAATCTAATTTACCAAACATAAAATCACAGTCTCATTTGGGGAAATAGTATATAAACAATATTAAAAAGTCTCATCAATCCCCACAGTTTACATTTATTTTATATGATGCTTATGCTATAAAACAGAAAAGAAATGCAGGTCTTGTGGACAGCATGTGGATTAAAATAAGCTGCCCTTTCAGAGGCATTTGTCCTCTACACAACTATTATTTTCTTCCAGTAATGAATCTGTACAAAGGTTTCTTGCACAGGGAATAAATTAATGGATCTATTTAAAAAGGACAAATATTATACTGCAAGCCATACCCATGCTATCATGGCCAAACAGATGCCAGAGAAGCAGCATTTAGACATTGTTTTCGCAGAAACAAAAGGTTTATCACTGGAGTGGTATAACGTTAACAGGAGTGCTGACCTACTTACACACCGTAACACTCTGAGGAGCGTCTGGGGAGATGGGAGACCCTGGAGCAGGGCATGTTTTACAAGCCAAGTCATAAAACTATGACCAAGAGCACAACTTTCCTTGTAGCAGCTGCTTATTGTTGACAGAAAAATATTGGGCAAATTTATTACCATCTTAGTACAGATATTTAAGGTTTACTTGTCTAATTCTCCACTGATTGCTCTAAGCTTCCACTACATTCATTGGAGAGCAACCCACATATGCAGCCTCTCTGACCTACTTTATCTAACTACCTCCAGATGAGATGAATTTCTCCCTGGATGTGCCTGCTTCTCCCAGCTGCCTATAACTGGAAGCAGTGTAAATAGCTGAGAGTTTGGAAACTAACTTCTTGAGACCTAAGTGAGATAGATCCCACCTGTGGTCTAAAAAAAGTTCCTCCATGACTTACAAATACCTGAGCTAAGTTGCGTAAAAAAATGAGTATGTTCTCAGGAGTTTCTCATGAGTGTGAGTAATGAAACTCAACCTTTAGCTGAGTTGGTATTGGTTACGTCCACAGTGCACCACAGACTCTTCCTGGTGAGTGAATAGATAAACGACCCAACATTTCCCACTTAGGTATTTCCGTAGTTTACTTCCTGGTGAAACCTAGAGATAGCTGAAGAGGAATAGCTGGATAGCATCACATCTACTCACCCTGGTGACAATGTGATAGGAAAGGTGTACCCAGTACAGAGAAAATAAAATAGCTGACCCAATTTTACTGAAAAAGGTGAATGTCTGTTATGCAAATACATCAAAGGGGAGATCTTATTGAGGCCTTTCAATATTTAAAGGGTCCTATAAGAAAGATGGGGATAGATTTTTTTGCATATGCATTGCGATATGACAGGCGATTATTGTTTTATATTAAAAGAGTATAGATTCAGATTAGATATAACAAAGAATTTTTTGACAACGTGAGTGGCTAAACATTGGAACAGATTGCCCCGAGAGGTGGTGGATGGCCCATTTCTGGAACTAGTCAAGGCCAGGTTGGATGGGGCTCTGAGAAACCTGATCTAGTTGAATACAGCTCTGCAGAGGAGTTGGACTAGATGACCTGTAAAGGTCAGAGGGTTTGGCCTAGACGACCTGTAAAGATCCCTTCCAACCTAAACTATTCTATGATTCCAGGATCTCCTCTGGGGAATTAAGATCCAACTGCTATTTAAAGTAGTTAGTGTTGTTTCCTCTAAGGCTCTAGAATCTACAACCAGTAAATATCACTTAGCACTAAGTGTGTAAGGAGGTTATGATAAACTGATTGTATGTAATTGAAATTATACAAGAATACAGACAAATTTACTATCAGGCACAGCTCCTTCAGCCCAGGTGACTCTGCTGCTGGTGAGTAACAAGGTATGACAGTAACACAGAGGTACCCAGTTAGCAGCACATTATCTCAAGGCAGTGGCACAGCTGTGTGTCACACTTGCATAGTACTGATGGCACATGCGAAACAAGCTGGTTTTAATCACTCCGCAGATGAAATAGGTAAAAATTGTTTGAACTAAATTTTGTATTTAAAAAAAAAAGACTAAACCTCCCAGGCTTGTGGGCAACCTACAGTCAGCTTTAAGTCCTATCAAAACTTCCATCAACAAAATCTCTGCAGCTTTTTAACTTCAGAGGTGCCTGCTATGCTTTCCTATGAAACCATAAGGGAAAAAATAGTTCCTGGGTACCATTACCCATGTGTTTCCAAAGTATCTGTTTCTTGAATTAGGTTCCCTTTAACAGGTCAGCATGCTGATGAATTGCTAGGTTTCAAAGCATTTCTGTTGGTTCAGATGGAATACTTTTCATAATTTTTCTTCTTAAAAAAAAAAAGTCTATCTAAACTCTTAATGTCTTCATAACAGATTGTCTCATAACAGATTGAAAGGAAGCATTAAATTCAGTTTAGCTAAAGACAGGGAAGAGAATTTAAGGAGAGGTAGATCCCCAGCATGGTTCAGAGATGCTTTGTTTATGTGTATCTCTAAATGTGCATTAAACCTTCACCTGGAAAGTGCTGAATAAAAAACGAGTGCAAGCTTACATCTTATGAAGATAATCTTGTTCCTGGCTTGATGCTCTAGATCTAAAGCTTATTTTTCCAGCAGGCTCTCTCTGAGGTATGTATGTGGTTTCTAACATGAGATTCCAGTACATTGACTTATCCTGCCCAATGCACTAACTTCCACTTCAGGGAGAGAGGTGTCATATCCCATCTCCAGAGTTAGTGTTGTTCTGTTTTACACTGTTTGGAGGTTAGCTATTCAGAGGTTCTATCTGTTTTACACATTCTGCTCATCATGAACACCTGTTATTTCTGCAAACCTGTATAAATATTTATGATAGCTCTTGATACATCTTAATTGCTCTCGTGCCCAAACCTCTCCTGTAAGGTGATACTCTGCTATGTAACTTTGGTTTCACACTTTTTCCTGAATTTTCGTTCTGGATTAAATTCTATTCACCTGCTGAAACATTGAATCCCCAGAAACTACCCAGTAACTTGTGTGATTTTTATAGTTCTATGTAATATAGCATACATAAATGGCATGTGCTTTTTTATGGTAAAACATCCAGCCTAACTACTCAGTGAAGAAACCAGAGCTGTTAGCTTAGCTTTTGAGTACACCTACCACTTGCCAAATATTTGTTCTACAGTAGCACACAACTGCTCAGCCAAGACCGAGGTCTCCAGTGTGGTGCCTCACTGGTGCTCCAGCAAACTCCAGTCCTTGCCCAGCTCCAGAGGCAGTGGAGAGATACGAAGAGAAGGGATATCAAGTGAGATGCACATACTTTGCTTTTTAGAAGCAGCCTTGGCACATCAGCTCTGATTCGAAAGCAAAGGGGTTTTGTCTCCAGCAGTGCTGAGGGAGCAGTGCCATGGCTCTTAGCTGAGATGCACCCTTGCAGGTCAGAGCCAAGGAAGAGCAGCATGTGTTGGGGCCAAGACTGTGGGAAGCCATTCAAGAAGGCATTGCAGAGGCACTGAATATATGGCATTGCAGGTTGGCAGACCAGGAAGAAGAAAAAAATAAAGGAAAAGAAAAGCACCAGGTAGGATGCTTTTAGTTTTAAATTTCTCATAACACCACGAAATCCTGATGCTCTAATTCCCTTGGTGTTTGGATTACTCTGTTAGAAGGAAGTTATGAATTCAGCCAGTATAAAGGAGAACAAGATGTGGTACACAGACATGCACACTGAGAAAATCTGATGTCATTATTTTGCTGGAGAAATTTTTGGCTTTTCAGCATGTTTTTGTTAGTTTTGTTAGGTTTTTTTGCATCTTGCATAATTCTACACTCTTTCTGTAATTAAGTTTACAGGGTCATACCCTTAAGAGACAGATGGAATTATTTCTGTTCTGGGTTTTAGTCTATTAGTCAGCCATAACATATTCTAATATGTAAGTGTAAAATCCCCAAAACAAACCAAATACATGTATATATACATTCTTGTCTCTCTCCATGTGTGTATACATTTTTCTCTTTTCTAAAGTTAGTTTTAGTTAAAATACTCATAAAGCTGTTTATTCTGTAATCAAAAAAGAACATTCCTGTGAGAATAGTAGAAAGCTAAAATAATGCTTCTCTGCAGAGCGTTTTATTCCTCCAATGCAGACACCACTGAAAGCAGTTAGCAGAGGTGAGATTTGCTGCTGAAAAACAGGCTCTGAGCAGCACAACCTGAGAACATTGCCCATGGCTGATAATAGATTGTCAGCGTTTGGACATGTTAGATGCTGCGAAATATACCTCAAACCACACTGCAGAGAGTCTTCTTGTCAGCTTATAATTTTGGGGACTTTTTCTCTTTTTACTGGTAAACAGAGCTTTCCCTTTACTCTTCTTATCCTAGTTCTTTTTTAATGCTGAGACTCAGATGTGGTGTATTCAGTGCAGCTTGTGCAGGACAACCATAAGGTGAAATGGCATGTAATGTTTTCTCATCTTTCTTTTCCTCCTGTCCTTCATACGGCTGCAACACTCAGGTCCCAGAGGTCTTCAGGCTTTTCCAGTTCTCAGGGCTCTGCTGAATTAATGTGCCTGGGGA
Source organism: Ptilonorhynchus violaceus (assembly GCA_013397565.1). Lineage (NCBI taxonomy): Eukaryota > Metazoa > Chordata > Aves > Passeriformes > Ptilonorhynchidae > Ptilonorhynchus > Ptilonorhynchus violaceus. Next base: position 1,642,503 of record VZRJ01010617.1, on the reverse strand, counting down.
GGCAGTCCTTGCTCCTTGTGTTGGCTGTCACAATGTGCACACCATTATGCAGTGCCACCATAGTACAGCGGGTGCATTGTTTGTGGTACTTAGCTCCAAAACTGTTTGACTGATTGTATTCTAGTGCATTGCAGAGGGATTCCTACTGGCTTCCCGTCCAGTTGCTTCCATCTTGCAAGGACAAGGGAGGCTAAAGGTGGACTTGGATTATGTCTGTGGAGACTCCTTATCTGAGAGTCACTTGTGTCTTCATAATTAAAAGCACTAATCTTCCAGGGTTTCACTGTTTCACTTCCAGCCTCTCTTTTCCCTTTCCTGTCGTTTACACTGATTTCCCTTTTGACTTCATATGGTTCTGTACACCCCTTCAGGTGATGCACACAACAGTTGATAGAAAATTTTCTTCCACATTCAGCCTGTTAATATCTGCTGCCGCTTTTGCTTTCTACATGCTCCTAAACTTTGCTGCTTCTACTTTAGAGTGAAACTCAAAGTACTTCACAATAAAATTTTTAGTCAGCAGATTCAGGGAGCCTTGGAGCAGAGCGGGGAAAAAACATGTTGCTTTTTCTACCACCCACCTGGTTCTGGCTGAGCTCAATATTAAAATGCTGCTCAAAACAGAAGGAACAAATTAGCAGAAGAAATTTATGGAGGCTTCACATTAGTCAGGAAGTCCCAGGCTAGCTTCTGGTTTGGCTGGAAGCTGATCTTATGGGCTGAGATCTCCATGTTTACTATCCTGCATGAAAAAGTTTATCTCAGAGGTTCTCCTGGGAACAGAGCAGAGAAGTGTTCCAAAATATGAAGCTGCCAAATCCTAGCACATCTCTGCTGTTAAACACAAAACTGTAACTAATTCAAAATGAACAGGCAAATGTTTATAACCTCTGAGAAGGCGGAGGCATGAACAAGCACTTTGGTCTGCTGATAGGGGGTTAATTTTGAGGACAGTGCACTGTCTCTAGCCTTTTTCTCTTCAGTGTGCATGAATCATCCAAGCTCAGAACAGCTCGTATCTGACTGCCTGTCTCAGCACTGGGCAGCAAAATGCTGTCGCTCTCTTCCCTAATCTATCTCCAAGAGACAGTGAAAAGTGAAGAGTGACAAAATGTTTTGTAGGCAGGCTCTGAGCATGGAAACACCAGTGAACTTCATCTCTCGCCAAAATGAAATCTTCCTGTCCTGTAAAAGGACAGCAAGCCTAATAACTTGGACTTATAGTCAAATCAACAGTGAATGGTGTTATACAGTGCTTCAGGCCACACTTATTTAGGGATTTCCATATGAAACTAGGTGCCTAACCTCAGGCATCAAGACAAAGCTCAGATCACAAGCAAGCATCAATTAATTTTTTTATTAAAGCAGCAGCCTTATGATAAAGGCTATGCTTGGTTCTACATTTATAAATAAAACCTCAATATAACTGTATAACTGTAATTCTACTGAACAGTTCAATACAGCAGGCTAAAAATATTCCCAAATCAATCTAGGGTAGAAAGGTTTATGAAGATACTCATCTTCCTTTTTTTTTTTCCCAAAGGTTTACATGCTGTTGTCATTCATAAATACTGTGTATATCAGAAAACAAGATGTTTATTAAAATAATCAGATAGGGGGGCAAGTGAAAAATAGAATAAGACAGTTTAAGTATGATGCGTTGTACTGCAGCTGTATAGAATAAATTTTTTTTAAACAAAAAAACTGCAATATTGTATCTTGGATTTGAAAATATATCAAATATGATGAAGTTTGAGTATGTATTGGTTTTATCAATGAATTCAGCAGGAAAAGAAAATCATGGGAAAATGAAAACTGCTGCTAATGAAAAAGTTAGCAGTGCCAGCACTGCAAACGAGGATTTGAATATCAAATGAAGAACTTGGCTGAACCTTTAAATTGGAACTACAGAAATGGGAGACAATTTAATAGGAACTTACAGCAATAATTACCATTATAAACCTGAGATTTACCATTAAGAGAAGAAAGAAAAAGAAACACAGATGTGATGGTCAATCATACTCAATGAGATGGTCTAATGAATAAAGGAAAAACAAGGCTGAAACCTCCAGGATTAAATATTTCTACTGCAGATAGGCAAGTAAGAACCCATTGTACAAGCTGCTGTTACAGCCTCTCCAGGAAAGTGATAGCAACCTTGCACATGCAGTTAAAAAAAAAACCAAAAACAACTAAAAAACCCAAACAAAATGACAAAAAAGTGGATTCCAGCTGCCATAAGTGCAGAGAAAAGTCACTTAGAGGGGCAGAGATTTTTTGTCATGCTGGGGGAGACTGGAAAGAGCTTGGCTTGCTCTCTCTGATGAAGCAAAGTTTGTGTGAGGCTGGAAAGGCTGTTTTCATGCTGACTGGTGTTGTGGGTTAGTGCTGTATAGAATGAAGAGCTAGGAAAATGGTTCCCTGGCAGAAAACCAAAGGGTACAGCTCTCTGAATAACTGTTAAATGCAAGATTGAAGAAAGTTTCCATCCTTCAGAACAGAGCTTAAAAAGTCTTATAAATTGGGCAACCATCCACAGAATTTTTAACATGGAACAAGATAGATTTATGAATTGGTTTATGTGGCGTGATTGCTGGGGATAGCAGGGGTCTGGTGACTTGATGACTCAGAGGTGACTTCTAGTCCTGCAGCATACTGAATGTTCCACATATACACTGGGGCTCAAGGGGGTCAATTTATTTCATTATTTGCTACAAAAATACAGATTTCAATGCAGCAGACTGCTCAGGAAGAATAGAAAAAACATTATACTCACCTTTTTCTTTCCTCTTAGGTGATTTAGACTAAATGGTGTGGGATTACAAAGGAATAGACTGAGGCTTTACAGTGGGTGAGGTCCTTCAAACATTCCTCAAAGTCACCTTCCACCTCAGAAGCAGGTTTGAATACCTAGATTTATTTTAAAGCTACCTCACTTCAAGTATCTCAAATTCTCTCCTCTTTATTTTTAAACTGTACCTTGGGCTCGGAAAACACATTTTACTGATCTGCCTTTCTTACTCTCCTGCTACTGATAGATTTCAGGAATTTGGGGCTCTTCATCATCTCTTTTTACCCCCACTTAAGCCAGTGTTTTCATCTGTGTTTTTTTGCATCAATCAAATTAAATATCTTAATTGAATGTGCCTAAACTGAGCCTGTCTATGAATATGGAAAGGAGCGGGGCAGGAAATTCTCAGCAGTAAAATAGGCACTTTACTCAGGATTTTCCCCATTTTGATGGGCTGGCCCATGTCATTCAACATTCTGCTTCTTTTCTCACAGCAAGGTGAAGACTTTTTTGCTCTTTATTAGGGGACAAATTCATAACCCTACCTTCCACTTTCTGGGTCGGTGACACCTTCCAGACTCCCGAGTGACTACATATTCTCATTCTTTCCACTCCCAAAAAAATAGGATGCCAAGAGGAGAAATGAAGTAGGACTTCCCTGTATGAGGGAAGAGTGGTGACAGTGGGGAGTATATCCCAATAAAACTTTGACTTCATGCTGCAATATTACCCAGTGTATGTATAAAAGGTGCTTCTTGATGCTAAGCCTTCATGAACAGAGCCCTGTAGGAGTCACAGGGACTGTCTCCAGTGGCTCAGCTGGCCAACAGAGATGCTTCTTTTGCTGTATCTACACTGGAGTTGCAGCAAAGACCTATCTGGGCCAGGATTAGGTTAAGTGCCTCCCACAACAGCAGGAATCCATCCAGGGCAACAATGTGCTTATGCAGACTGAGCCCATACTGAGATCCTTGCTATGGCAGCTAAGCTGCCATCAATCACGGCACAGCTGGAGCAGTGATTGTGTTGTAGACATTGTCTCTGTTTGTAAAGCGTGATAAAGTTGGACCCACAGCTGGTGCTGAGAGCCTGTTTGAGAGCTGTGATGCAGCGGGGAACCTCCATCCCCCTCTGAATTCCAAAATGATGGAAGGGCAATATCCTTGCATTTTTAATAATGCTTGTTCCTGTGATGCTATATAACAATAAATCTGGTTCTGTACCTTCTAGTTGATAAAAGTTTTTATCTCCAGCTGAGAGGTTGGACTTGATTTATATTAGACTGATTTTTCTTTTGTATGAAGATCAGCCTCATTACCTCTTTATAAGGATCCTGGAGAATGGATTTAATTGGGATTGTGCTGTAGCGCAAAGTTTTCCGTATTTTCCAACAAAGGTCATTAGTAAAATTAACATGGAACTGCATGCATATAGGGCTAGATAAGGCATTACAATATTTCCTAACCCCTCCTCTGTGGAGGTGTGTTTACCTTCCTACAGACTTCTGCTGGTTGACTGCAGTACTAAAACATTAAATATGCCTGACAGTTCTCTGGCCCTGAGACCAAATGGCCCAGGGAAATATATTTTTAAGCTCTCCTATCTTGCTTGAAGAATGCTCTCATTAAGCCTGTCTCTTGGGAATGATCCCTGGCCCACGTGAACTGCCAGCCCTGTACAGGAAGTGCTTGTGGACACAGAACAACTGATGGTTTTGCAGGCAAGATGACTGAGTGCCCAGGTCTATGTTCTAGTATTGCTAATTGCTAATATTGACATAACCTGAGTGTTCTGCACTGATGCAGAGCTCATAATCTTCTGTGGTCGCCATCCTACCCTCTCTTTATCCTACTAAGAAGTCTTCTCTAGTATCTGTCTTGAATACAGTACAGTCAGCAAAAAATAACTTGCAACAGTCTTTATGATGATGGAAGATTTCCATTTCTTTCTCTGTCGTCACTTTCCAAACTGAACAACTGTAGTGTTTTTTGTGGTTTTTTTCTCTGCAGATTTTCTCTTTTGGACCTCTTGCTACTCTTACTGCTCATATTTCCTTGCATTTTCTGTGTCTTATGTTCAAGAATCCAGGCCGGGATGCAGTGCTCCAAGAAACTCTTCAGTTGCACTCTTCATGACAGAAGAAATGTCTTCGTCTTATTGCACGCCCCACTTCTGTAATGCATTCCAAAATGAATGTTGTCTTCCTTCTGCAGAGCTAGATTGCTGCATCCATACCATTTTTGTGACCCCTATGAACCCGGCCCTTTCACCAAAACACAGCTGTCTAGCTGATTGTTATCCCCATTGATTTGTTCTGTAATAGCTTGCCAGGAATAAACCCTTCGCAATCCATTTGAGACAAAGACAGGCTAAATTAATCTTGTTGATTCTGGACAGCTACATCACCAGTTCATTTTAAAATTTGTTCTGGTCTTCCACAACTTTTGTCACCTCTATAACTTCTCATTAACCATTTAGTCCTATATAAATGAAAATATTGAGTGGAATGAACAGAGGAGAGACTCAGAAGGCAACTCACTTGAAATGCCTTCCCATTCTGTTTCTCTCAGTGTAATTTAACAATCTTTTGTGCACTGTTTTTTATGATATTTTAAGCTAGGCCTGATTTCCTTAGGTAACTGCGGGAATGGTGTGCAAGACAGTGCTGGGGACCTCCACTGAGCTCAGATATATTTTCAAGACAAAGTATGTCCCTCCTTTCTCACTAGACGTTTTATCTGATCTTGGTAGGAAAATACTTTTCCTACACAAAGTCAGAAAGTATTGACCTGGGCATGCAGTACTGGTTCAAAAAGTTCATCCTGGGGGAAATCCCAGAAAATATGTTCTCAGGAGTTTCAGTTAATGCACGTTGAGCTGATCCGCCATAGTGTACAGCTTCTCATTGCAGAAAATACCTGGCTTGTGTTTCTCTGTGTGTAGTAATGTTGTGGTTGGAGCTGTGACCCTCTGGAGATCAATCTTTTCTGAATTACAGATCTTGCTTGCCCAATACAGGAATCATTTGTAAACAGGGGTAATATCTTATATGAAATTGGCTGATGTAACTACTATTTTATATAAATTATTACCATAACAGTAAAATGAAAGGAAGAAAAGGAATTGTTTTGTTGCTATTATGGTAATGAATGCATTAGAAATGCATACAAAAACATCTCAGTGACTTAAGCCCTTGCTCATATAAATGGTTGGCTCTCAGGTTTTTGTGATGGCTTTTTTGTTTTCTCTACTGTTCCTAAACAGCTGTAACCTCCAGTCGTTGAAAGGACAGACCTTTGGGCTGGTGAAGAGCACTGCATTCAGCCCTCTCAGAACAGAAAAGATAGGGTGCTTGTGACTATTGAGTGCTCATTCCAAGCAGAAACCTGTTACTGAGCAATGACTCACAGTGGGATATACTTTTTGTGTAGTTTTGCCATTTGTCCTCCAGCCAGCCAACTGCATTTGGGAAGTCCACGAAGGAAAGACCAAGGAAGAGGTTAATTTTTAGCTTGGTGCTAGTTCATTTGCATGTCAGTTAAGACATGTAGGATGAGATTTTTTTTGGATGGTCTGGATGCATAGTTCAGAATGAAAATCAGGGCCAGCCAAGAATCTGAGACAGTGTAGTAGGTGAGTGGATGTGGAAGAATTAGTCCAACGTGTAGCAAAAGTTTGCACTGCATTATCTTAACTGAACAATTTCCATTTGCTTGTTGCTTGTGGGATCTGCTTAGAACACTAATTTTAAAATATGTGAGTACTCCTGGGATCTGTTTACTGCACAATTTACAAAGAGAGAATATTTTGATTCAGCTGCTCCTAAGTGTGTAAATCCCCTAGACTGAAATATTTATCAACTTGGCAGAAATTTAGGGGCCTGATTCTGAGAGGCACTGGTGGCTGAGTTGACCTTCTTCAAACAAGGTTTTAATCCATTTTGCTCTGACAGGACTAAACGGCAATAAATGTTTCTTTGCCTATTTCTATTCTTTTCCCAGTATGTAGAGCTCACTATGCACATATGCTATTTTTATTCATGAGATTGGTAAGAACAAAACTACTTATAACTAGAGTTTGTAAAATTAATTTCCGTGCCATCATGTAGAAGGTGATATATTATGTTTTTTGTTAATTAAACCAGAAATATAGATTTAAGAGTTGCTACAAAGCACGCTTAAAAAAAGAGGCCAAATTAAAAGCAAAACTTGCATTTTAACTTATCTGTTGTTTAAGTCCCACACCTACAACACGAGATGTTATGATGTAAGTTAATCACCTTTTATTGTTCAGCTACTATGCCATAACAAAAATTACACTTTACAATCTCCTTATAATTAAATTTTTTTATGTCTCTTTTTTCTCTTTCAAGATCTGTCTCTCTTGCTGGAGATTTTGGCTTGTTTAGAGTTCTTTGTGTGACTACACATGGAAATATAATACACTTTTCAATTTGGAACTGTGTGCAAATGACAGTCTTCTGACATGGGTAATCTTCCTTTCCTATCTAGGCAAGGTCTCTTCATCAAGATGAGACTTCTGTGTACATTTTCTCTTTTACAGATACATATCAAGAATTTGCATGTGCAGATGCTCACACCAGTGGTCTCGATCTTGTGCCTGTCTTGCACACCAAACAAGAACAATTTATATATTTGGAAGAATACTGTTTGTACTCACTGAATTTTTCTCCAGAAGAGGCTGCTTATAGAGGTCTTTGCTAATCAAATCTGATTTCTAGTACCTTTTTCCTTATTCTTGGAAATGAAACTGGGTTTCTCAATAAGTTGGGAAAGACGATGATGAAGATTTAAATCCCACCATGTGCATTCCCTTGAAAATTCATGTACAGCTACTCACTGTCCTGTGCATAGTGGTATGACATTCATCATGCTGTTTTTTATGGTCCTGCACTGTGCTGGGATAGACTGTACATTGTTCTGTCCATGGAATTTCCCAGCCCTTCAGAAACGTGCCCATTAATATTGTGACTTGAGCAGAACTCTTCCACTCCTCTCCTTCTTCTTCTATGAGCCGTGAACCTTTAGCCTTACATGACTAGGTCTTCATAGCCTGGAAGAAAAACAGCCAAGAGGTCATGCTGAAGCATGCAGTGGCATGGAGAAGGCTGGAAACTGTTCATGGCTCCCTCTAATACAAGAATGAGGGGCACCACGTGGAGCCAGAAAATTGCAGGTTGAAATGAATCAGAGAGGAGTCACATACACAGTGAAGAAGGACATGGAAATTCCTGACAATGTGTGTTGGAGGTGCTAAAAGGTGGCATGGGTCTATAATGCAATGGGAAAAATTTGTTTTAGAAAATTCCAACAAGGACTCCAAATTGCAAACACATAACTTGAGAATTTCTGGATCAGGAAAGTTCCTACATCACAAGTTACTTGGTCTAGGAAGGTATTCTGGGGGAACATTGCTATGGACTTATCTGTTGTTACACTCTTCTCTTGTCATTCGCTAACGTCTGCTGTCGAAGACAGTGGGAGGAATAGCTGCACAGAGGGTGCTGGGGCTGGTCCACATCCACAATGATTGATTAGGAGCATCTGAAGCTGATGGAATATGTTGATTTTAAAGGTACAAATCAAGTTGTGTGAAAAATGAAAAAAAAATCAGAAGAGAGAAAGGAAAGGAACAGAAAAAAATTTCCCCAGTGCCCAACCATGAAGAGCAGTGGTGAGGTTTCAGCTGACATTCCTCTATGCAGACTGTCTCCAATGCAGCCGGTATCAAGGATGAAGATGACAAGGAGGAGGAGAAGGACTTTTGCGATGCTATTTCCCTAGAACTACATGTCTTTCATCAGAACCAGCCCAAGAGCCCTACTGGTTGTTGCTATGAGTGATGTTACTAGTGCTGATTGCAGTGTGTTTATCAGATGGAAATTTTGCACAAGTTAGTTGTTAAGCTTCTGCACATTTGCTGTTACCACTACCAGGGCCTCAGCATTGCTAGGGCTAAGGCTCATGGGCACTTTCGGCATAGGGCAGCAACAGGGTCTGGAGCAGGAGTGGAGATGAGCACCTAGAGAGAGCTGCCAGGAGAGCTGCAACAGGCAAGGAGATGTCACTTTGAAACGACCTAGTGTTCATGTTTTACAGATACCAAATTGTCTTGGAGTGATTTATTATGATAGTCTATTCCATGATCCTCTGCTTACACCCAAAAATGGTTCCTGTACCTTTAAATCTGGAGACTGAGGGGGAGCGGGGCTGAGTGGGGTGGGAGGCTTCTTGCTGCAGCTATGTGGGTGCTTTGAAGTCTCACTGCCCAGGCTTCCCGTGGCTCTGTGCAGCATGGTTTCTCTGCTCAGCTGACTTGGTTTTTGGCCAAGGCAAAAAAACTTTTCCTTCCCTGGCTTGGAGAAACTGGAGCAGCGATTTTTTTTTTGGCTGAACTTTTTTCTTTAAGCTGAACTGAACGGGCTGCTGCTCTGAGACCAG
>VZRJ01010617.1:1594489-1633028 GCA_013397565.1 Ptilonorhynchus violaceus | reverse complement strand
GAAGTTCTACTCCCCTCAGCGCGAGAGCTGGAGCCATCTTGGACCACATGTTGGGAAAGGGGTATTCCTCCAATGCTGGCCCCATTTCTCCAGACATTTTCTGGGTCTTTGTTCCTGTCTGTGTGTGTGTGGGGAAGTGGGTTCTGATGGTTTAGTGTTTAACAGTTATTTACCTTTTTTTCCTTTGCCTTGTGGGTGGGCATTCTGTTTGTTAATACACCAGGTTTTTTTCACTTTCATCTATTAGTATTCATGTCCTATTGGTGGAAAGGGATTTTTGGAACTCTTTTGGAGAGAAGGACTCAGTCCAGAGAGTCCTCTCTTAAATTTGTCTCAAAACTGAGACTCAAACTCTATCTCAAGAAGAGAGAGAGAAAAAACCATGTTGTTTCAAACAACATTTAAGAATATTAAATGAAAGTGGAAAACTGCACAGTCAAAACCAGTATGTAGCAGAGGATTCATTTCAGCAAAATGGTTATTTATTAAATATATTTTTAAACATAATTAGATATTTTAAGGATTAGTTAGCCCATCATAATGAAAGAAATTAAATGTCCCAATTCTTCTTTTATAGGACAACTGCTTTTGGAGCAACTCCAAAAGGAAAAAAAACCAAAACAAACCAAAAAACAACTAGCCAGGCTTGCTATCTTGACACTGTGTACACTGTGTGAGCTCCTAGATCTTATCAAGTGTTTATAGTTTCATGTTGAAAAGGCTGACAGACTTTCTATTACACAAGTGCTACCAGGTGCTTAAAAATACTTCAAAATACAATCTTATTTCAAGCCTGATGAATTTGTAGCTTTTTCAAATATCAGCAAGGGTGGAATTTCACCTTCCCACATCTCATGTGCACTTTTACTCTCATGGAGGGTTCTTCTGCAGCAGAATACATCTACCTATGTGTGCTGAAGTCAGTGAGATAATTCTTACAAGTGCCCCTGATATAAGCAGGTGCCTGCCTTTGTTTACCACCTGTGTTTGGCTGAGCCTGCAGTGGAGGTGAACAGAGCTACATCCACCTGGCATCCAGTCACAAGCAGTGTTCCTCAGGGCTCAGTATTGGGCCAAGCCCTGTTTAATATCTTTATCAATGATCTGGATGGGGTGATTGAGGGCACCCTCGCTCTGTAGTTGAAACCAAGTTGGGCTTGAGTATTGATCTGCTGGAGGACAGGAAGTCTCTACAGAGGGATCTGGAAAGGCTGGATTGACGGGGCCAATTACATGAGGTTGAACAAGGCCAAGTGCTGGGTCACAACAATGTCCTGCAGGGCTACAGGCTGGGGGCAGAGTGGCTGGAAAGTTTCTTGGTGGAAAAGGATCTGGGTCTCCTGGTTGACAGTGGCCAAACATGACCCCAGGTGACCAAGAAGGACAATGGCATCCTGGCCTGTGTCAGCAATAGTGTGGCCAGCAGGGCCAGGGCAGTGATTGTCGCCCTGTACTTGGCACTGGTGAGGTCACACCTCGAGTGCTGTGTGCAGTTCTGGGCTCCTCACTACAAGAAAGACATTGAGGTGCTGGAGCGAGTCCTGAGAATGGCAACAGAGCTGGAGAAGGGTCTGGAGCACAAGTCCAACAAGGAGCAGCTGAGGGAACTGGGATTGTTTAGCCTGGAGAAAAAGAGGCTGTGGGGAGGCCTTAATGCTCTCTAGAAATGCCTGAAAGGAGGGTGAGGCCAGGTGAGGGTTGGTCACTTCTGCCGGGTAACAAGCGATAGGGTGGGAGGAAATGACTTAAATTGTGCCAGGGAAAGTTTAGATTAGCCATTAGAAAAAATTTCTTCACTGAAAGGGTGGTCAGATTTTGGAAGAGATTGGCCGGGGAAGTGGTGTCACCATCCCTGGAGGTATTCAACAGATATGTAGATGTGACACTTAAGGACATGGTTTAGTGGTGGACTTGTCGGTTTTGGGTTAACAGCTGGACGTGATGATCTTGAAGGTCTTTTCCAGTCTAAATGATTCTGTAATTCCATGATCCTATGGTAAAAAGAACTAATGGCTGTAAGCTCAAGCTTGTTAAATACAAATGAAAAATGAGGAGCATTCATTATTTGTAATCAATGAGAAACAAATTACCAGTGTTGGTAGCAGATTCTTAATTTTTAGATAACTTCAAATTGTGACTGGATGGAAGATATACTTTAACAGAACAGAAGCTATTTGGCCTCATATACTCAATCACTCTTTATTTGTTGTTTTTAATAGGAGTATTAAATCTTTTCACTCACTAAGATTCCAGAATGATACACTATCTACAGACCTTATTCCCATTTCTTTATTTCTTTTTCTATATTACTAAATGCAGTTTTATTGTTTGGAAGGTTTTTTTTGTTTTGGTTTTGTTTTGTTGGGGGTTTTTTAACAGTAACAGTGGGAGAAAATACTGAGAAACTATAGTATAATAAATAAATCAATAGCACATGTTAAATGCATTTTCAAACATGGCTCTACATCACCTCAAGAGGTTTGAATCTAATATTCACTCCAATCTCAGCATTTCAAGTCCTTCAAGTCCTTCAGCAAAATTCATGCTAATAGATCCAATATTGAGTTTTGCATTCTGCCTCTACTGCAGTGAAATGCTCAAGAATGTCACATTCAAACAGCAAACATAAAAGTAATTTCCATTATTCTTCCAGGCAAAGAAATTGCAAAAAATCTCTTTGGAACCAATGTAACTAATGCAAATGCCATCATAGGGATTTCTTTTCTCCATTGCCTCACTTCTTCCCAACAGTAACCCAGTGCCTTCCACTTCCACCCTTGCCACGATAAACCACCAGCTGTCCCCTTGCATCATTGTCCAACTTCCCCTGCATTATCTCCATTTTGCCTCTTCCTTTGGGTTTGAATGGCCCATCATTCCATTCCCATGATATGCCTGTGACTTGGTTGTGTCCGTCTTTCCCCATGGCCAGGCCAGGGGCTGTGTGTGGATCACAGTAGCCCATGTGCCAACCCATCAGCCAGCCAATGCATGTGAGGAATTTGCTCTGACCAGATTAGGCTCCTACTGCCACCTTTCTCTCAGCACAGGACATTATTTAGATCTCTCTCCTCTGCCTGGCCACAGACTTTAATGAAATTTGTAAGAAATGATTTGTCATTGATATCTTGCCTTTCTGTCAGCTGGGCTTGTAGTCATCACGTGATAGACAGATCATGTAAGCTGCATTCCCCTGGGAAACCAGACTGAAAACCCATAAAGTATGTATTACAGAACACACTGGATTAACTTTTTTGGCCTGCAAATGTGTTTCAACCATAAATTTTTGATGGGACATATGCAAGTCAGTGAGAAGCAGAACAAAGTAACTGCAGATGAGGATGATACACTGAGTGTTTGTATTTCCAGAAAAAAATTCTGCTTCTTTACACAAACAAGTACTTTCTTGATATTTTCTTTGAGTAATAGATTACCATTAGAATGTTCTAGAAATATTCAAATGGATTTCAGAAGCTTCATTTCTCTACCATTTATAGACCGGAAAATGTTAACAAGTTCTCCTTCAAAAAGCTGAAAAGTCTAAGCTCAGTGTAGAGTTACATGAAATCTATTATTTCTTTACATGTGTTTTTCCTGAGTATCATGTCTATGTTATTGTCATCAGCAGGTCCTATGAAGGTAACACCATGGAACAATTTATAAGACCAGATGTTAAATATGCAGTGCTGCTAGCTTCTTGTTTAAAAACAAGAAGTGGAGACAACAGGAATCTGTGCTTCCCTTAGTAAACTCATTTAAATAAACTCTAAATTAATTGTTTCAATTGCACTGAGTTAATAATTGCTTCTGTATTCTTTAAAGTATTAAGAATGCAAACAATGACAAAGAAGTCAAAGATATGAAAGTCTGAGGCTACATGAAGAACAACTTTTCATGGTGGAAATCCTTTCTAGTAGGCCAATGTTTGCAGATTTCCATGTAAAATGATTTCTAAAGGTATTAAAGTAAACATAATGAACATCAATCTGAGGTCCACTTCTAAAACACTCTTAATTAAGCCCCCTCTTCCACGAGGCTCTTGGAAGAAAGTATTATAAAGTAGATCCTGGAAAATCCAGATTTAAACATAACTTGGATTTGAACTGATAAGTGATAATTACACTGTGTATGAATATGCCAACTTTCCAGTTTCCTACATGTGACTAACTGGCATATAAAACTATGTGTGGCCAACTAATTTATTTTTGGTATTTCATATTCACTTCCATATTTTTACATGGTTGTACTTTTTAAAGAACTACTGACATGGAAATGAAAATTTATTCCCCCTTTTTATTTGATTTTTTTTCACAGGCAATCTTTCAAACTAGAATTGGTTTCTCTCTGCTCATTAACTGCTTTTTTTCTCTGCCAGACTCAATGTCAGGTAGGAGGACAAAGGTATTTCATACTAGTGATGATAGGTAGTATGTCTAAAAAAGCTGGCATCTTAGATGATGTTTTCCTGAGAAAATGACGCCCTCTGAGGATAAAATCAGATTTTTTTTTTTAAATTGGATAGATGTTTTCTATCTTGCACACACTGAGGAGTTTTGGCTTTTTCAGTGCTTATCTGATCCTCTTTATTTAAAGTATTTAGAGAGAAAAAAGTTACTTTGGTTGCAGCTGCTTTTGGTGGCTGAGTTTGGGGCTAAAATAAGGAATAAACAGCAGGTATAGCTGAACTTTGAGATACTCTACTCCCAAGCGAATAGAAACTTATTAGTTCTCTCTCATTTCTAAATAGACACAAAACACAAATGTTGAAACAATCACCTCCCAAGAATCTTCTACAAAGTCAGACTGAATCTAAAGGATGTAAATGGACATGCTCACGGCTCTTCTGAGAAGAATAATGAGAGTTTAAAGGATCTTGATACAACTGTAGAAGAATTAGTGAAAACTGAATGATGAATTTGTTCATTTGGGATATAGCAGACCTGTGACAATAGCCTGCATGAACACAAACAGCTCCAACAGGAGCTTGAAGCCATTCCTTATGAGCGAAGCAGAGGAAGTTCTTGGGCCTGGAAATTCTTGTCTCACATCCCAAGAGCACCTTCAGATGACTGGGATGTTTTTCCCTGTCAACGGGTTTGGGAAACACTGCAGGAATTTGAAACCAGATACAACTAAATACTTAGGTTTTTAGCTCTCATTCAAAAACTAAGTAGGAGTTACAGACTTGATGCCTTGGCAAACTGCTTCTTAATTGCCAGGTACACTACCATTCAGAGGGACCTTACCAGGCTAGAAAACTGGGCTAAGAAGTTCCCAAGGACACATGCCAAGTCCTGCTCCTGGGGAGAAATCACCCCGGACTGTATATGAGTACCAGCTGGGGACGACTGGCTTGAAGGCATCTTGACATAAAAAGACCTGGGTGTCCCGGGGGACAGCAATGTGTCCTCACAGCAAGGACTGCCATCAGCCTCCCGCATTACATTAGAAGAAGCATTTCTGACAGTGAGATACATCTGGAGAGCTGGTTCGAGTTCTGTGCTCCCCAGCACAATGCATGGACATACCAGAGATAATCCAAAGAAGGGCCATGAAGATGGTGAAGGGCCTGGAGCATCTGATGTGCAAAGAGAGGCTAAGAGAGCCAGGCCTCTTCAGTCTGGAGAAGAAAAGGTTCAATGGGATCTTAACGGTGTGCCTAAATACCTCATGGGAGGCATTAGAAATGGTGGCTTTTCTCAGCGGTGCCCTATGACAAGATGGACAATGGATACAAACTGAAATACAGGAAATTCTATTTAAGTGCAAGAAAAAGGTTTTTTCTACTGTGAATGTGGTCAAACACTGAAATGGTTTGTCTAAACAGCTTGTGGAGTCTCCATCCTTGGAGGCACCCAAAACCTGAGTGCTCATGACCCTGGGCAAACCTGCTCTGGGTGACCCTGCTTGAGCAGGGTGGTTGGATGACCCTGTGATTCCTACTCTGGAGGCTTCCGTATGGACTGGCTGGTGAATGACCACTGTTTTGCCTCCTGGCACATTTTTAATGTTCCATAATAAAAAATGTGAAATATAGTTTAAGTAAATTTCTGTTTGTTTTTAACATAATTTCCCTCTAATTTTTTCACCACACGTTTTTGTGTGGAACTTTCTAGTCAACACCAATTACACATGTTTCAGGAAGAGAAGATGCATGAGGCCTAATGCAACACTTTTAATGTAAAAAGTGCCAATGAGTAGGAGCTGACAGCTCACCCTTGGGAAAATATGGAAATTGAGCTTAGAGCTGCAGTTTAAACTTGGAGTTCTCTAGTTAAATTCCCAGCAGGTCAGTGATTCAGTGTATGCATTCAGCTAACCAGCGACAAGATATCCTAAAAATGGCACCTTATTAGAGAATGGGGAACATGGGATGAACTACTAGCTTTCCCTCCTCCTTCTCCTCTTAGCTTATCTATCCCATTTTTAACTCCTACATCTATCAAGGAAAGAAGAAAAAGAAACAACCACTAGACATATGCTTTTCATTATGATGGCTGTGACATGTTACAAGCACGTGCACAGTGCACAGCACGTGGATCATCTCATTAAATTCTGATGACAGGCTGTGCTCAGGTGCCTCCACTTCTTCACAATGCACAAGTGACCTTTTCCAGCCACTCACCGGAAATGAATACAAACTGGTACAAACCCAATACCAAATAATTTAAAAAGGATTAGCAAGCCTGCATAGTTCAGCATGTCCTGCTCTGTCAGAAAGGAACATATAATTCCCTCTCATGGAAAAAGGATACTTTCACCTTTATTGTGGCAGCCCTGGGAGTACTCTCCATCATTCCCTCCCATAGCAAACTTGATATTTGTTCACAGAGAAACTCATGTCGTTCCCCTTCTGAGTCGTACCCTCCAGGGAGTAAAACATAAAAACGTGGAAATTTTTTCTTAGTTCCATATTATGTCTATCACTGCCCACTATATTCTGCTTAAACACTTGCTTTTGGTGAACTGTGTTTATAAAAAAGAAAGTGAAAGCTAGAATTCAATGAATAATGAAATGAACTAAATTGCAAATATTTTATTTAAACTTCTGGGGAAAATTTTCCTTCTGTAAGATGTGAAAGTAATGAAAAATGAATAATGTATGGTAAAATATCATTAAATGCATTGAATGAGTTGTTTGAGGAATATTAGTCAATAATCCTTTGGGAAACTAAATGTCCTACATGTCATGCTTCTAACTGGACATACACCGGTTTTCCGGTGCATTTGAGATAGCATTGAGATAGCATTGAGATGCTCAGATAGCATTTGAGATTGTTGTTGCAGAATACCTCAAAGAACAAAAAGATAGATTGGTAACAGCAATTACAGGGGATGTTTTAATTAAAAAACGGCCCATGCTCCTTGAGGGAGATTATTTCGTTTCTTTGCACCTTGCATACCAACAGAGCATGATACTGAGTGGTCACTCCTACCTCTGTTCCCAGGATACTTGAGAAATGACCTTGGCCTCAAAACCTGGAAAGTGCTGATTCTTTTTAATTCAGCATATGAGCTATTTGCAGACTGAGGACACATTTTCTGGAGCTAGAAGGAGCAGGAATACTCCTTTAAGTGCACTTGCAGGTTCTGCATCTTGAAGCCTCATCTCCCTATATGTCAGCTTTTTACCTGGAAAACATGCTCAACCGCCCTTCCTTTCTGCAGTCCTTGTCTCTTGTCTATTAAAACTGCAACAATTCAAGGACAAGGATTGTCTCTTTTGGATATATTTATGTATCTCCTAGTACAATGGAGCACTAGCAACCAGGAGTACCACAAGCAGAGTGGGCAAACAGGGAATGACATGCCAGTTTGGGCAGCAGTTTGTGAGGAACAGCATGCAGGAAGGGTGCTGAAGCCCTGCTAGTTCAACCAGGGAGCCATGGCATCCACCCAGCAGAAATCCTTGGCTTCTCTAAGTTCCAAACCCACCACGACTGATGCAGCTGCCCAGACACAGCTCTAGGGTGAACTTGCTGCCACTCAGATGTCAGCAGCTGGGTGTGCCCTGCTCTTAGGCACTCTTATGGCATTTAAAGACACAGTTTAGTGGTGGACTTGGCAGTGCTGGGTTAACAGTTGGACTTGATAATTCTAAAGGTCTTGTCCAACCTAAATGATTCTATGAAATTAGTTAATCCCCTGATATTCTCTTTGCTTTCTCATGCTTTTTTTCAAACTCAGCATCTTGACTTAGAGTCTGAAAGCACCTTCCTGACATCAGAGTGCTTTCTAGGCCATCAGCACACAGGATCTACAATTAAAGCAAAGAGAACCCAAAGGGGTGACCTATAAGAATTTACTTTGTTCCTTAGGTTAGAGACGTAATACCTCACTACTTCTGATGTCTGTTTCTACATTTCCTTCTCTTATTTTTTTCTTTTTAAACTTTTCTTGCTTTAAACCAGAAAGATCTTTTTCTTGGTGTACCCTTGGAGGCCTAGAAGAAGGCAAAGAAGGTTGTGGTCACTGCTGTCTGCTACAATCCAGTCTTCATTTCAAACCTACTTTTGAAGCAAGAGTTCCATTTTTGGCGGGAAACCCCAAAATCTTCAAGGGTGATATTGTACACCATCAAATAATAAAAATAGGGCCAACTTCTTTATAGCTTGAGTTTTTTAAAATTGATGCTTAAAGCTGTTACAACATTGTCTTGCTATAGCCTGCGCCAATGTGATGTAATGTGTGCTGCTCCATAGGCAGGTCGCTGTAGCTAATTTTCTCTAGCGTTTTTCTTTGGCACTGACAGCATCCCTCACTAGTTTCTTTATTAGTACACTTAAATACCCTTGTAGCACCATTAAGTCTGAAATGGCTTTATTTTTTGTTCAGCAATATTTATGTTTAACATATTTTCTCAGCCCACCCTACAAGATGCCTTGCAACAGATGTTATGATGTAGTTGAAGGAACGTGAACCAAATTGTAGGTAATGGTCCGTGCTTATTTGTTTTGTGTAAGCTGTGGTTTCTATAGCTACTGTACATCTGCTTCATGCCATTTGCTGATCACTTTCTGTAGTTGTCTCAGTCTAGATATTTAAAGCACGCCGTACTGATTCTGCTCAGCACAGCAACTGACAATGGCTCGACATGTGAACCAAGCTACAAATTTGGAAACATGTTTGAAAACAGCTGTTAAGTCTCCATATTCATCCTCTACCTGCTATTGGCACAATGGCCACCTAGCCAAAAGTTGAAACAGACAGTGGTGCAGTCTCAGCAAAAGACTTTAAAGCACACCTAACATGGAGTGCAATTAGGCATGGTATCGAATGGGTGGCTAAATTAGGCTCCAGTGTGGGAACCCAGAGGCAGAGACAGCAAATCCCTCTGTATTCTGCACTTTCACCAAAAATAGAAAACGTTACTGGGTGCTAGATATCATTAAGGCTGATGAAATTACCTGAAAGCTGCACCAAAGATAAATGTAACTTACTGTTTTTCTACTGAAGTCTTTCCTTCTGACATAGAAGCAGAGTAGCAGCATTTTGGCCTTTCAAACTTTGCCTTTATTGAAGGATTTCCTCTTCTGCACTGAAATCTCTGTTTCTGTGATTGAAAATAGTGCTATTTGGTTTAAACCCTTACGGTTAAAGGGTGACAGTAAGGGATATTGTTTTGCAAATTTTGCATCATTTATATATGTTTTTTTTCCCTGCCACCCTCTACCAGACATCCCAGCTGGTGTTTTCGGATTTGTTAGTTAGTGTGTGTTTGCTTTTCTAAGTGTATAGGAGAGGCGAAAAACTGCATTGGCCCATTCTGCTTTCATAGCCTACTTTCCAAAAGAAGCTGGGCTTATGTGATCTGTTTTCAGGTCTTGTTTTACAGTTGTTCATTTGTCAGCTAATTTCAGCTGTATTTGACCAAAAGTGTAGAGATCTCAAAGGTATTACATGCCTACAAACTAATTCTCCCTGGCTCCTTTTCCCCCCCAGGAAATACCCAGATTAGTTCCTCCACTGAGGAAAAGGATGCAATGCTGGGCTGCGTTGTTAGACAGCAGAGAGTCCACCAGGGAGGCAGCCTCTGGAAACAGGACCTCCGAAGTGCTGCAATACATGGATCTGCCACTTTCTAGAACTAGATGCTACTTCAGCTTTCCTGGTAAAACTTAGGATTTGTATTAATTTTCAGCATTTTTGTCACTGAATTTTAAGATATTTTTGGTCTTGACAGCAAAACAATAGCACTCAATTCAGTTACAGTGTGCAAAAATTTCTTTATATTTAATTAATAAGCTCATTTATTTAAAATATAAGAAGGTACCCAGCACATTAATTGCTTTCAGCAAAAGTTATGTAATAACGGGCTGGGTTTTATTAGTCCATAATACTGGACATTCTGTCATAATCTGACATTATGGACTTTCTACAAAAAATTAATGAGAACAAATGTTCCCCTTCTCTCTTTTCAATTCTTCTTGAATATTACGTACTATCCATTCTTTCTTTCAGCTTCAGCAGAGCTCCCAGATTCTGTATTTTGTAAGGAAGCAACAAATGCTTCTTGTATATGAGAAGCTGTAGCTCTAAGTTAAATGTAAATTAGATCCAGAGGATAAAGAGAAATCAGATTCTTTGCTTTGGGAAGAGTGTGAAAATCGGCAAGAAGAAAAACTTACTAAGAACTTACTTCCAGGGTAGAAAGGATTTTCTAGGACTAAGTATGAACATTTTAATAATTGAATGGATGAGTTTAAGCTAAGTATGACCTAAGCAAGAAAAGCCCAGCCTCTTTAAGCCTGAGCTTGTTCTACTCACACAGTGAATCACTGCAGGCCACAGTTTGCTCTATGCACACTGCTGCAGCAAAGAGCATAACTAGTTTTCCGCAGTTTGCTAAAAAAAAAAAAGTTTAATTTTCCACTTAGAAGAAGTTTCCATGGCTCTGTTCTAGCAGTTCATGGCATTAATATGGCAATAAAATGGCTGTCCTGCTGGTGGCAGGAACCTCTTGCCCTCCAGGGAGCAGGGAGTTGGTGGCTGCAAAGGGAAGATAAAGCCATGCTTGGGCAGAGGCATCTGGGAGATGGCTCCACAGGGCACAGCGGGGCAGCTCGTGGAGCACCTGCTGGGCAGGAGATGTGTGACAGTCTCCTCCTCCTGGCTGGGGTGTTGGGCACGGGGAAGTTGGGCATTGGGTCAGGAATGATGCTGCTGCTGCCAAGCTGTTTGCTCCCCTCAGGAGCATGGGCAGCCTCAAGAAGTCATTGGCAGAGCGTGGGCAGTAATGGGGCTCCTCTCCAAACACAACCCAACCCAGTTATAGTCCTGTTTGCTGTTCCAGGACAAGGAATGTTAAATGAGACTAATGTACACTTGTCAACCAGTGCTTGGTTCGATATGGCAGATGAGAGAAAGGGGCGGGTAATGCCAATAAAAGAGTATTTGCTACATGAGGCAGCAACATTGACTTGGACACGTGTATCAGATTTAATATTCAGTCTTTCACTTTTCTCCTCCTTTAGCATCATTGCTTCTAATCATAATATACTATCAGTTAGCCCAATATGACAAGGTGTTAAATTAGGGAAAAAACAATGTTGGTGAGTTGTTTATTTCTTTGGATGCACAAAAAATCATGGACATCATAGATATTATGTGAATAAAATGCATCGTGATGCTATAGCAGCACGATCTGATTTTATTACACTCTTTAAACTAGAAAACAAGTGGAGTGTTTTTATATAAGCAACTATGATTCAAGTCTCTGAAGGAAAAGTTTTTTCTTTCTTGTATGGATTTAAAATAATTGCTAAGAGGTGTCTACTTACCGAATTCCTAACCTCGCTGAAAGATCCCACAGTCTGATTTTTTTTTTTTACTTCTAGTTTTTACAGTATTTTACAGAGTATATAATTACAGTTTTCTAGACAAATGATACAGACTGTATCTGCTATATGTATCAAGATGTATCAAGAAAAAAAATGGTATATTACATTTATATAAAATTCTTCTTCCAGTGCTGAGCTAACTCTTATACTTTCCCTGCAGCCAGAGAGGCAATGATCCAAAGCATGAACAGACTTAAATGCGTTTACTTCTAGCAGAGGGTTATGACCTGGTTTAACTATATCCTGGAGACTAGTTTGACTGGCAAGTGTGTCAGACTTTGCAGGGTTGGTGCCTTAATCCTCCAGGCCTTTCAATGATATCTGACACTGTATTCACTCTGTCAGGGCTAATAAATGGCCCAGTGGATGATTATCTTTAAATACTATAGCCATTGAAAGTAAATTATTGATGGACATTACCTCATTTCTTTGAAGGTAATTTTACTTCTATTACATTAAAAATAAACAAAACAACAGATGAATTCCTTCTTTTTTTGTCAAATTAAAAAAAAAGTTTAATTGAATATTGCATATATTTGAATGTGAATGCTAGTCTGAATTAGAACACTATTATTTCTTTTTTTTATTCTTGTATTTGATTTTGCAATTAAATCAATGTATTTTTTGTTCCTAAAAAAAGGAAAAAAAGACCATACACATGCTTTTGTGAACCATTTTGTGAATTAGACTTGCAAATTGTAAGTAGTTGCTGCACAGCTTAATGTTAAAATATTGTCTTTCTGGTGCAAAGTAGACAATTTCTTTAAGAAGGTGATTTTTCTTTCCCCTGTGTGTTTGGAAGAGTGCAACCTGGGACCCAAGCTGCCACAAACAGCTCCACAGAGGAACATTGGAGAAGGGAAAAAAATCTCTTTCTTACTGGCTGTGAGAAAGAAGATAATGGTTTGAAGCAGTCAAAAGATCTACCTTTGCCTAATTTAGGAATACAGAGAAGGATCCAAACCCCCTTGTCCTAGAATCAGAACTAAATAACTGCCTCGTTGCTTGACTGCAGGAGGAAACCTTAGGCTACATTTAGTGAGGCAGTGAAGAGCGTCACAGTCATTTTCAAAAACAGCTTACCTACTGAGTACTAAACCTGCCTGAAAAGAAAACAGGGAAGGAGAGCATCTCCACTTTTTGGAGCTCACATGCCTGACTCAGAAAAATGCCTGTGGAGAGAAATGTAGCTTTACTGGAGATTCACACACCACAGACGTTCCTTCCTAGCTGCCGGCTGCAGGCACAGTACTCAGCCTCAGCGTTAATTAACTCCCACCCCTCCTGCAGCAGGCAGAGGCTGGAGCGTGGGTGAGGCACAGGGCTGTGCACTGAGCTCTGTATGGAAGTGGTGAACACCCAGTATGGTGAGTTTTGCACACAATTAGTGGGAAAGCCTGGGGAGAGTACCTAGCTTTCTATCAGCCATGGCATCAGGCCACCTCATGTCTATGTTTTCATGGCCCCAGGGACTTTGAATCCATTCCCAAGACTCTCTGAAGCTCTTGAGCTCTCCTTGCTCTCTGCTGTACACTGGGACTCAGAGTCAGTATGTCCTGGGCCATGGAATGGATGCCTGCTGCTCTGGGACAGTGCACTCCATGATTTTAGCACCAGAAGTACTGCTCCTTAGCTCAGCATAGAGAATTGAGAATTACACTTCTGTATTTCGGATACCTGTTCAGGAGGAATTGCCCTACAAGGAACAGCAGCAGTACCATTAGATGGAGAAATTTCCCCTTCCTCCCCTGCCAGAAGCAGAGCAAACCTGTGCTGCTTTTATGCCTTGTAGGACTTGAGATTTGCCTTTTAGGCTTCTCTGCCTCACTGAAACCATCAATCATTTTTAGTGTATGCCACATGTATGT
This sequence comes from Ptilonorhynchus violaceus, assembly GCA_013397565.1. NCBI lineage: Eukaryota > Metazoa > Chordata > Aves > Passeriformes > Ptilonorhynchidae > Ptilonorhynchus > Ptilonorhynchus violaceus. The sequence goes on along the minus strand of VZRJ01010617.1, from coordinate 1,619,320 downwards.
CACTTGTTAAGCACTGAAACAAACTGGCATTCAGATTCGGAAGCTGCTGTAGCTGGGGTTTCTGTTCCCAAAACCTGTCCTCCTCAGTCACTCTGAGGGACCACGTCTCTGCTTCAAAGGGAGCTGAAGATGGAGAGGCATGTGAGGAATGCTGAGCTGTCAAATCATTTAGCTCCTCAGTTCATTCCCGGGTGCTTGCAGCTACACTACATATAAACTAGGATTTTGGGTTTTGCATTTTCCTTTTAATTTTGAGCTCATTTCTGAATCAAAAAAGTTAGTTCTCTCTAAAAGAAAACCCATGAACAGACCATTTAATTTCACAGTTTACTCCAGGCCAGAGCGTTTGGGTGTAAATTACACCAAGTTTGGCTCCATCAATGCATGGTAGTCTTCTAACGGCAAGCACTGGGAATGCTGATCAACCCCCTTTCCACATCTAGGCAGTGTACCACATACCATTGGCACCATGTTATACATGTACCTTTCCCATGCCCTGCAGCAATTGCCGCTGACGTGGAAATCATCATAGTGCGGGACCAAAGGACAACCAGACAGGACAGAAGCATGGAAAATTTAATTCCATATTAGAGATGTATAACTATATCTATAGATACAGAGGTATAGAGAGTCCTGTGTATATGTGTACATATATGGCCACAGGCATAAGCAGCTTGTTTTTATGAGGGGGCTGTACGTCAAGCACTATTTTCCATTTACATGATGAAGAGATCCATGTTTGCAGTAAGGCTGTATTAAAAAAGCTGGGCACTGTGGTGCTGTTTCAAAACAAGGGTCTGAGACATGGGCAGCAGCTGCTTCCTCCTCAGCTCTTCTCCTGCTATTGCATTATATACAGAGAGTAATTGCTGGTCACTCTGTCTGTCTGCTTCACTGATTAATAAACGGATGGGCCAGGCCTTGAACCTGACCAGATGAAGCCAGGTCCTTGTGCTTGGACCAGTGATCAGAGGACTTGGTGTTGCTATATTTCAGGTGTTTTCCATTGAAAACAGCTGTTAGGGCTCAGTGTTAGTGGGGCACCCAGGGGAGACTTGGTGAAATGGGTGTGCAGAGTGGGTATGGACACACTGTTCTAGCAGCAACCAGTCCCAAGCAGTCAGGACACCAGCCACCTCGTACCCTGGTTTGGCTTGAGAACAAGCATTGCTCTCTTGGACAAAAACCTTTAGCAGTGCACATGTAGCCACAGAGAAAAATAGCTCAGATGCTCAGAACTGTCCTCTGAAGGTGTCCAACTCTGTTCATATGATGGGAAGTATAGAATAGCCAGAGGATAACAAAGACAACACAAGTGGTTGAAGAAATATTAGGTCTCACTTCCCTTCTATGCAAAATGAGACTGTTTGCATAGAAAAGCAGACAAAATAATTTCAAAAAGAGTGATAGAAACAGAGCAGAAATTGCCTTTTCTTTTTTTGACTGACAATGGGAAATTTCTAGGCAGTTGTGCTGGATTTTCAGAATAATCCACCTAAGGTTGTTTATTATTAAAGTAATTAATCAGGCAACTAACTAAACAGCTTTTGACCATTCCTTCCTGTGACACATTTCTTCTGGTATTATAGGCACTTATTTTCTAGAGAGATTAATCAAAGCTATGCTGCCTCTGGTCACCTCTTTCCCACCACTTACTTGCTGTAAGAGATTAGTTATGCACATCTACAACGTGTGCAGCTCCTCATAAGGATACTGTAATTTGGCATGTCTGTTCTGGTCTCTCTCTTCTGTTTCTCTACATGTCAGAAACAACAAGACCTTATCCCTCTGCACAATCACAAGTCAAGTAAAAATAACTGCTTCCCTACCTTCTGGAGACTGATCTGGCTACTATCCTACTTTTCTTCAATTTTCTTGCATATCAGTACAAACCCCAGTTCTCCTATTCCTATCTTTGAAACACAAGTAAAACGTTGAAATGTTTTTCAGGACCATGGTAATGATTTTAGGCATTTCTCAATACCTGCAGAAAGAGACACTGCATTCAGGATTTGATGTTTTCCTTAACATGGCAGCCAGGCCCTCGGCGCTCCAGGTAGCAATTTCGCGGTTACAGCTGGAGAGTGCTCAAAGGAGGTTTAAAAGAAGTTAGAAACCAGAGTCAAGGCTGGAAGCTGTTGCTTCCCTTTGGATAACATCCTACCCATCAGCAGATCTGGGCAAAGTGGTGGTTCCTGGCTCTTGCTGCCTTCCTGCAGGTGCTCTGGCAAGGCACCACAGGAGCTTGCCTTGCTGGGCTGATGGCTCACACCCCAGCCATCTGCAGCAGGATTGGAGGAACCTGCTGAGAAGCATTGCCCTGCTTGGCATGGTCTGTTAGCTGTGCCTTGCCTCATTGCAATGCCTCCTGGCATTGTGGAGCAGGCTGCTTGTTCCAAATGTCACTCTTTGGCTAAAAAAATGAGACAGGGTGGTATTTGCTACCCTTCACCCATCTCTGGGCATGGGTATAGCGGATACAGCGTATTTGAGTGCAGGAAAGTACTTGGAGTTGAGTAAATTGACCTAAGGCTACTGAATCAGAGCAGCTGTATCTCAGTTCAAACAATGAAATTCTGAGCATCACTCTCCCAGTGTCCTAGGAAATAGTCTTCTGGTCACTTCCTCAGCTTATAATTTATGAGAGTATATGCTCTTTTGATTAATAATTCAGGAAATACATTTATTACAGAGCATTAAGCTCCCAGAGGAGTTCAGAAGTTCTCTCTCAAATTCCCAGAACAACCCAAAGAACTCTCTCAGGTTTACTCTCCTTTAACATCTCCACCCTTAAACTTAATATATTAAGGATTTAACAATTGTAGAAAATTATTGCATATGCAATAATATCTTCAAATTTAGAAGGATCAAGTTTTTTAATACTTACTATTGAATTCCCAGCAATGGTGTTTTGTGTTTTTTTTTTTTTTACTATGGCTTTTTCAGACTTGTTTTCGTTATATTGTAACTTTTACCCTACAGCTGCTTTACCTTTGCTTTGATATTTTATTTGGTTAGTCTTTTTATCGATAGGCTGTTCATAAAACCAAAGGAACAGGGTAACTAGATTGTCCTCAGACTAGGTGAGGAGACAGTGAGCAATTATCAGGTAGCAATAAATTTCTCATTATGAATCTGAGTTTGTGATTTCTCTCACACCAGTACTAGCTTTGCTACTCTTATTGGTTGTTTTGAGGAATATGGTACTTTACCTTACGTAAAATGGATTAATATCAAAATACATTCAAAATAACCAGTGGAAGGGAACTCATCATCTGACAAAAATAGTGCAGTAAGCAGAGCCCAGGGCTGTCCTAAGATGCTCTCAAAGTCCTCTACTGACACACCACTTTTTATTGGAAATGACTGCAGTATCACATCTGAGTTTGGAGAAGAGATATAAGGTCTCCAAACTCTGTTTCTTCAGACAGAAGTAATGTCATCCAGAAGGGAGGTTTATTCCTTATATTGAAGACTACTGCATTGGCCTAATTGTAAGTGGTGATAGTAAAACATACATGACTTCACAGGAAAAATAAAATCCTTTTTTTTTTTTCTCTTTTTCTGAGAAACACAATATATGGACTTTACACTGCAGCAGCAGGATCACCTCATTCCTGTGATGAGTACAGAAGAGAGTTAGAGGACATAAAGGGAAAATCCATGCTACAGGGCTAATTGGCTCTGTGTGGTTCCAAAAGAGTGACACTAATATTGCACAGGAAATCTCCTGCCGTTGCACCAGCACCAGTCCATCTCCACTGCGTCACTGGCAGCAGGGATCCCCTGGACTGGGATCAAGTCTTCCCACTGTTATGCTGACTGAACCAACCCTGTGCTGGTGTACTGGTTTGAATGTGAAACAGCAGGGGAAATTAACCTCACACAAAATACCTTGAAAGATTTTAGATCAAAATTACAATGTTAATAAAAAGTTAAAATAAATTCAGGAATACAGAAACACCGGCCTAAACAAACTGACAGAGTCACGTACAACCTGGCACCCTGTTGACCAGGGTGGTAGCTGTGTAGTCCAGTTAGGCACTGGTCCTGTAGAAGATCTGGTCTGCTGAGTATCCAGTGATGGTGGTGATCCAGAGTCCTCTGGCTTTGCAGTGGTCTGGTAGTCCCGTCCAGTAGACCAGTCGAGTCCAGTCCAGCGGAGTGGAGTCGAGTGGAGTGATTTCTCCCAGCTCAAAGCCTGCTTTTATGTCGTGTTTCTTGGCTGGTACCTCCGCAAGGGGCAGGGACTTCCATAATGCAAAAGGATTTTCCCGACATTCTATTGGTTGCTTCGGCAATGAGCTACGTAATGCCTCTCCGGTTTCTGGCATTCTATTGGTTGGTGTTTTATCTAGTTCGGTAGTGGGCCATTAACTGAGATAATCCACTCAGGGTGGTTCTGGAGTTCTATTGGCCCATGCTTATCAAGTTCGGTAATGGGCCATTAACTGAGATGATCTACTCAGGATGAGTGGTGCAACGGGCCATTAGCCAAGATGATCTACTCACGATGGGTGGTGCTTGTCATCACCGGGAATGGTTATCTCAGTTGAGATAAGGAGTACCACCCTACCTCACGTGAGCATAGCCTCAGGGACCATGAGTGTAACTGTGAACGATCCAGCTTATCGAGGAAATACGTGGATGGTGATAGAATACATCCTTTTATGGTTAACCCAAGACAGGTGGGTTCTACAAACTTGTGGAGGAAATTAAAGGTGGGTTTCTGGGTATAAAAGGACACAGAATTAAAGGGTGAATGGGGAACTGTAGGTCTTCAGCCTACATTATAGGGAGAACAGTATTAAATCTTCCTAACTTTTTGTTGAGTTTTTGCAACAAAACTAACTTAAATTTTTCTAAATTAAATTCTTTTCTTACTTAAATTCCCTGCAGCACCCAGTACCATAGTTTGTGTTCATGCATATAAGAAATACCCTCTATGCTATTTTTTAAGCTGAAGCAGTTCACTCTGCAGTGCATTGGCCAATGTTGCTGCCTTGTTAGAAATGTGTAGGGGCACAGTGACAGGTTACACTAAATTAAGCTCTGTGGGTTTCTATATGCTCTTACTGTCCATCACCATCTGCATCAGGAAACACATGAACTCACTATTTTTGTCCACATTCGAACTGGTCATAAATTTTTATAGCCTAGTTTACTGAACTTTCCCATACAAATGCTGCAAACAGAATAAGAAGCACACCAGCTCATGTTTCAGATGCAACTCACACCAGCTAGCAATTTATCATGAGATCTTTCACAGGCCTCCTTTTGGTCTGCTCACAGGACACAGACCCTTACTAAAGACGCCCAGGTGTTCTGGCTCAGAGGGATGTGATATGGTGGGCATTGCTCTGAAACGAGTGAACGTGCTCATTAAAAATGGTTTCTGGTACAAAATGGAGACAAGTGGCACTTAGAACATATCCTCGTGGTGACCCTTCTTCTCCCTGAGGAGGTAGGATGTGCAAACATGGCTCAGAGTAATGATAACTTGTTAGAAAGAAGGAGCACAGGCTGGAGGCAGGAAAAACATTTTTGGATTTTGCTCTATTCAATGTATGTTTCTACATACTTGACTTGCATAAGTGAAATTGCCTGACGATACTCAAAAATTTGCATATGTGAGTACACAAGAGAAATGGCCCTAAGCTAATCCAATCAGTAAAATGCAGCATCTCTGTGGGTGGATTAAAATGCAATTAAAATGGGATTTCTCTTTTAAAAATGTTTCTTTTAAATACGTGTCTTCAGATGATAAAATTCAGCATAAATCTGGACAGGTTATAAAATTCTCTGCTCAGGATGCTGGATTAAGAGGTGGAACTAAATGAAAATAATGTAAATAATGTACAAATGTAAATAATTCAATTTTCTATTAGGCTATTTTTTTGCTTTTAAAAAGCAAAAATTACTAGATTTGATTAACGTTTCCTAACTAAATAAAGTGGGTATCCTGTCACATGTCACAGCCTTCCATAACAAGTGAGGAAAATCATGCACTACATATGTTGTTTAACAGTTTAAGTACAGATCTTACTGGCAAATAAATGAAAATATTTTCATAGCTACTAAGGTATGTCAGATATTATAAATGCTTGTTTATATGTCATTAGGCTCTACACTTGAAACACAAGGCTTTGTGTGTCTGCTGGTTGCACTGCTCAGTCTGAAACTCGGAGATGACTGCATATGATGAAGTTTGAAAAATATTTTTAACATATCATCTGTTCCTGTTTTAAATGGGAATGATTGTTTCTACCTATGTTATTGCTTTGAAATATTTTAGTTTGTAGAAATGACCAAGGAAGTTGCTAACAAAAAGCCCTAGAGCATGATAATTACTGCTAACTTTCTCTGCTTGTCCCTTTCTTCACAGTGTATTTCTTCCAGCAAAACATTCTGCCACAAAATGGAAAAGTTGAAACTTCCCCTCTGGAAGCCTTTTAAAAGGGAGGCTATAAATGTTTTATATTGCATCTCAGGGTATTATGCTGCTTCCCCAGGAGGTCAAGTCTTCAATAGGCAACCCTCAAAGTGCTGTAGGTTAGTTACCTGTTTCCTCATTTACCTGCATGATCACGACATCCCTTGCACTAACCATGCAGTAATGAGTGGCAAGGAGAGTAATGTCTTTGGCTGTATGAACACCTCTCTTGGAGACTATTATATTTGCAAATTAAGTGATCTTTCTCTCACTGGTATTTTTTTTACATCTCGTCACTGCTGATCAGCATGAAGAGCCTTTACAGAGAACTCCCATTTCCATCTTAAGGGGTCTTTTTCCATTGTTATTGTATTTGAAAAAGAAACAATTTTATGAACTTGTGAGCCTCCTCTTTTCCTTAAAGGTCCATCATTCACCCTTTCTCTTTACAGCCACAAAAATCCTAGCAGTTTTTCACCAAAACGGCCAAGCACATTAGGCATTGGTCAAGCATTAGAAGAAAATTATTTTTAAAAACCTTCTTCTTTTTTTTTCTTTAACATTTTATCTCTTGTTACACTGAGAGTGACACCATAGCTCTTTCTTGAGCAAAAAGAGAATTCTGAGTGAGCCTACAGGGTTTATGAGTGATGTTCACCATGCAACCAGAGGCCTGTGTAGCAGAGGAGGGAAGTCCCATGTCTGCCTAAAAACTACATCTGGAAAACCCAGGATGGCCCTGGCTCCATGTGATCCCAATCGGCAGTTCTTCACTTCATGTGAGACCTAATTTTACAGCACAGCCCCCAGACACCATTCCCTCTCACTTTTGCTGCATTAGGCTCTGTGCTGGTATTTCTATTATCAAAAAAATCCCCAAACAATTACATTGCAGAGGGCTAGCACAGATTTTGGCTATGATATTTACAAACTATTGCAGTCCATAAGGAACTGAAAGGCTTTAAATACATCATGGATACAGCTGTGGTCGTGGTAGGGAGAACCTTCACTGCTTGGAAAGTGACAGGTGAAAAGTAATTTGATATTACTGTTCAAATATTAATAGTATTTGTTAAGCTTCAGAGTTAACATCTACAGCTATTAATGAAGACAGTTCCCATCTCTCAGAATTACCATCAGAAACTCCTCTGTCTGCATTTGAAGGTGACCTCTGTAACTGTAGAGGTGAGGTATTAATGAAAGCTAATTCATTAACTAATTCATGGAAGCCAATTATACCAGAGTTTAAAAGGAGTTGTGGAACTACATATTGTGGTTGTATTACTGCATTAAACATTGAGCTGTGACTCGTGTAAACAAGCTTGGGTCACCAGATTATAGGCAGCTCTTGATGAAAAGTGAAATGTGATAAATTTCTCCATCCCAGTATAATTTCTTTAATCAGGTGAGGTTTAATGAACAAACCTTGTATAAAACAAAATATATAGATAATTAATAAGTTTCATATTATATAAATAAAAGTATAGCTTTTGCAGTTTCCTTTAATAATTACTTTGCAAACACTACCAGGGAAAAACTCAACGAGAATGCAATTTAATGAACTGTATTTTACAGCATGAAGTACTGATTCATGTAACTTTGTAAAAGCATCTTTTCATTGGATAATAAACAATTTGGAACTGGTGTGATCATTTTAATGAAGAAGGACAACTTTAGGGTTACTAAATAACTATACTGAAAATTGTGCTCATTGCCAAAGATCATCTGGAGTTGAAGCTGGCCAGAACTGTGGGGGACAATAAAAGAGATTTTTCAAATATATTAATGGCAATAGACAGTGTGAAATAACATCAGCCCATTACAGAATAAGGATGGTCACCTCACTAACAGGGACATGGAAAAGGCAGACGTGTTTAATGCATTCTTTGCTTCTGTCTTCAACACAGGTGACGGCCCAAGCGGGTCCCAGTGCCCTGAGCTGCAGGACCATGACTGTGAGAATGATCAAATCCCAATCGACCCTGAAACTGTGTGGGATCTGCTGCTTCAGCTGGATCCCTACAAATCTATGGGGCCTGATGGGATTCATCCAAGAATCCTCAAAGAGCTGGCTGATGTCATACCAAGAGTTCTCTTGATGATTTTTGAGCAGTCTTGGGAATCGGGAGAGGTCCCAGCTGACTGGAAGCTGACGAATGTTGTCCCAGTTTTCAAGAAGGCCAAGAAGCAGGACCCCGGAAACTACAGGCCTGTCAGTCTCATGTCAGCGCCTGGTAAAGTTCTGGAGAAGACTATTCTGGGAGGTATTGAAAAACACCTGAAAGACAACACAGTCATTGGGCACAGCCAGCACGGCTTCATGAGAGAAAAGTCCTGCTTATCAAACCTCATTTCCTTTTATGAGAAGGTAACCCACCTAGCTAATCAAGGGAAGCCAGTTGATGTAATCATTTTGGATTTCAGTAGAGCTTTTGATAGTGTCTCTCACAGGATCCTTCTGGACAAGATGTCCAGCACACAGTGGGATAAACACACCACGGGATGGGTGAGCAACTGGCTCACGGGTGGGGCACAAAGGATTATAGTATAGCATTAGACTGCTGAGCTGTCACTAGTGGCATTCCGCAGGGCTCCATCCTTGGCCCTGTGCTCTTCAACATCTTCATAAATGACTCGAATGCAGGCTGGAAGGGATACTAAGCAAGTCTGCAGATGATACAAAACTGGGGGGAGTAAAACTGTTGACTTCCTGGAAGGCAGGAAGGCCCTGCAGAGAGACCTCAACAAACTAGAGGGCTAAGCAATCACCAACCAGATGGAGTTCAAGAAGGGAAAGTGCTGGATTCTGCATCTGGAATCGGGCAACTCTGGACACATGTACAGATCAGGGAATGAGATGTTGGAAAGCAGTGCCAGGGAAAGGGACCTGGGGGTCCTGGTCAATGGAAAGTTGAATATGAGTCAACAGTGCCCTGGCAGCCAGGAGGGCCGCCTGTGTCCTGGGGGCATCAGGCACAGAGAGCATCGCCAGCCAGGCAAGGGAGGGGATTGTCCCACTCTTCTCTGCTCTGGGGCGGCCTCACCTCGAGTCCTGTGTGCAGTTCTGAGCACCACAATATAACAAAGACATTAAACTATTAGAGAGTGTCCAAAGGAAGGTAACAAAGATGGTGAAGGGCCTCGAGGGGAAGCCATATGAGTAGCTGAGGTCACTTGGTCGGTTCAGCCTGTAGAAGAGGAGGCTGAGGGGAGACCTCATTGCAGTTACAACTTCCTTCTGAGGGGAAGAGGAGGGGCAGACACTGATCTCTTCTCTGTTATGATCAGTGGCAGGACCCAAGGGCATGACCTGAAGTTGTGTCAGGGCAGCTTTAGGTTGGATATTAGGAAAAAGTTCTTCACTCAGAGGGTGGTTGGGCACTAAAATAGGCTCCCAGGGAAGTGGTCCCAGCACCAGCCTGACGGAGTTCGAGAAGTGTTTGGACAATACTCTCAGGCACATGGTGTGACTCTTGGGCATGGTGCTGTGCAGGGCCAGGAGCTGGACACAATTACCCTTGTGTGTCCCTTCCAACTCAGCATATTCTGCGATTCATGATACTTAGGTGGTCATTAGTTTAACAGCATCTGTACCACTACTCATAAAATCAACTTTTTCCATAGGGTGGTACGACCAGAAGAAAGTGAACTGGTGACTTCTGTCCATCACCTATTCCACCACTTAAGAAACGTTTTAGTATGGTATTTTGGAACTGAAATTGCTATTTGTTCTAGACTTCTGCTCTGGAAATGTTGTGAGAAGCTGCTCTGACATATATCTGGCATATAAATTTGAAACATAGATGGAAGGAAAATTTGTGTCATAATTTGATGTGCAAGTCATATTCACCTTGGTAATGGAAGTTTTAAGGATATTTAGCTGAAATGAAACACGAGCCTTAGGACATACTGGGGCCTTTGGGTGATAAAGAAGTCTAATAATCTGATATAACTCACACCATTTGAGGAGTGTGCTAGTCTCATTTTTCTAATAAAGTACTAACAATTGGGTTTAGCAGCTCATTGTATTAGACATCTTTTCTAGTGATGAGTCAGAAAAGTTACAAGACAAATCACAATCTCCTCTCACAGAACTGATGTAAGTCAATAACCCACTCTCTCCAAACCTTTCTCCCCGCTCATGAATTAAAAAGTATCATTGATGCAATGTGATCACAAGCAGGATGTACTTGAGCTATTTCAAGGTACCAGAGGCACAGTGTCCAAAGAAAGCATGTCTACTTGTTTCCTTTCAGAGCAGAGTCAAACTTTACAAGACACAAAACACTTGGGAAACCTATACCTCCTGCTGCAGTGTTTTAAGGCTCTTCTACTTGTAAAAACAATGCATTACTTTGTGAATGAGTTGCTCAGAAGTTCAGGACAAGCTTATTTTTCTGGCCAAGAATATGAACAGCTACTTTAGAGAAATCACCTGCTTGAAGTATTTGGATACACCTTTCTGAGCTACTTTCAGATACTACATATGCAGCTCCCACCGAAGCTGATTAATTACAACTCCATACACAGACTCAGACCTTGGGAAATTCAGCTCTTTCGAGAAGGGTGACGTAAAGTGGCCAGCTGGAAAAAAAGGGAAGGAATGCAGCAGCTGTGCACCTGCCTTGCTCAAATGCCTGCTTACAAGTGCTGCTGTGTACTCACAAGAGCTCAGTTCCAGCAGAGGATAAATATTTGTTACAGCTAACAGACATCTTTGCATAAAATTAGCACATTTGGAAGCATGTGAAAGAAAATAAATGAAAGAGAAGCAGTGCAGTGTTTACGTTACTTTGATACAGATACTTCAAAGCAAACTAGCCACAGTCCTATGACTGACTGGGCCAGAGCATCCCTCAGAGGTTTCTCAAAGTCTCTTACACAGACCTTTTTTATCAATTTATTTATTAAAAGAAAGCTCACAATAGGCTTCTGTGCTGTCCTCCTCCACAGGGAATTTGCTATGAGCGCAGATGCTGTGTTGAGGGACTAGGCACACCTGGCTGTCCCCAGGAAAGATGGCATGGCTGGGTTGGGCTTTGACAAGGAGCCTTGGGTAGGCACTGATGACATTCAAAGCAGCATGGATTCCAGCAGAAAACCTGCTTCTGGTATAATCTAAATCATCTGGGATTATTTCATCCTCTTTCACTGCAGTTTTTTTCCCAATCTCATTCTTGTTAGCTAAATGGGATATCCTTTTTGAGTTATTTTTGTACCAGAGATCTGTCCTGCATTAGTTTTTTAATAGTTTTTTTTAAGAATTGTTATGGCAAAAAAGAAGGTACCTTTCCGCTCTCGTTGCTGTTGCTCTTAAGAGGCAGTCTCTCTGGCAGAGTAAATTCTCTTGCAAAGAATTCTGTATTGCCTCAGCTAGAATTCTCATACACAAAGCAATGCATTGAAAGCCAACTCGGGAATCTCTACATTAAACTGGAGGCTTTCCCCCAGTTCAGCATGCAGTATTTAGATGTTTCAAGAAGAATTCTTAGCCCTGTCTCAACTTTCCTCATTTCAAAATCTCTTTCTTGGCAGAGCCATCTTATACTACTAAGTACCTTTTACCTAGAAAGTACTGTTTACTCTATGGTAAGTATTGAAGGAGGAGGCTCAGGCATTTGGGGGATTTGTTACACTATACCAAAACCACTGGTGATGTTAAAACAGTAAGTGTTATTGGGGAACTAAAAAAGAAAGTGCAGTGTATCAGTGTGCACAGCATTACCATTATTTATTTGCAGTAGCATTTGGATGCTCCTGACAGAGAATAGTGACCCAGTGTGCCAGGCAATGTGGAAATACAGAACAGAGCTACTGTGAACTCCAAAAAGTTCACAATAAGAGATGCGTCCAGGTGGCCAAGGTGGCCTGTATTAGCAGTAGTGTGGCCAGCAGGACCAGGGCAGTGATTGTCCCTCTGTACTCAGCACAGGTGAGGCCACACCTTGAGTGCTGTGTGCAGTTCTGGGCCCCTCACTGCAAGAAAGACATTGAGGTACTGGAGTGTGTCCAGAGAAGGGCAATGGAGCTGGTGAAGGGTCTGGAGCACAAGTCATGTGAGGAGCTGGGGGTGTTTATCCTGGAGAAAAGGAGGCTCAGGGGAGACCTTATCATCCTGTATAACCTCCTGAAAGGAGGTTGTATCCAGATGGGGGTCGGCCTCTTCTCCCAGGCAACCAGTGACAGGACAAGAGGAAATGGCCTCAAGCTGTGCCAGGGCAGATTCAGGTTGCACATGAGAAAGAATTTCTTCATTGCAAGGGTTGTCAAGCATTGGAATGGACTGCCCAGAGAAGTGGTGGAGTCACCATCCCTGGAAGAGTTCAAGAAATGACTGGATGTGGCACTTAGTGCTATGGTTTAGTTGGCATGGTGGCATTTGGTCAAAAGCTGCACTTGATGACCTTGGAGGTATTTTCCAACTTTAATGATTCTATGATTCTATGATGGTATGCTTCTAAAAATATTGTTCCTAATGTAGGCAAAACACATACCTATTCCTACTTTACAATACTTAATTGTTGAGTCATAAAGTCATGACCTGACCTCCACAAAGCCCTCATTTTTGCACTATTCACAAGTTCTGCTTTGTAGTATCCACTAACAAGGTTTCAAATGAAATCAGGGTGAGTAACCTGCTTTTTCCCTCCCTTTTTCAAAGGCAGCCCCCTGTTACTACTTTGTGCTACCAGGAAACTGGCAACTGATGGGCTAAAGAGAGCTCCCTGAGTGCTGAGCACAAAGTACACCCCTAGAACATTTTTTCTGTCTCCGCTAGAGCTCTGCCTCCCCAAGCAAACCTAAATAATCTCTGCCAAAAAGAATTTATCCCCAGACCTTAGGGAAATACCTCTGAAGTTCTTGTTCTACTTGTTGGAGTGCCCCAGGTCACACCACAGATGACACATTTCTGTGATTTTGGAATAAGGACGAAGGTCTAGTCCTCCTCCTCTAATCAGCCTAGTTTGTGTCACTTTCCTGTACAAAACAGCCACTAAGCCACAGTGGATAACTGGCCACAAAAGGATCACTGGCAGTGTAGAGACACCAGATGCAGGAAGGCCAAAGAACCACTGCATGATGTCCCACATGACCTCCTTCACTTCAATGGCTATTGAGACCTGCGAGGCACTGGGGTAATGTGGAGGCCTCTCTCCTTTACAGTCCAGCAAATGGGCAATCCAGGACAAAAGCAACACCACGTTTCACAGAAATGCCCTCGCTCCCCTATTGCATTTGAAGATGGAGACCCTTTCACGTTAGAGGAGCAGGATGTGACACCTGCACAATGTACTTAACATATTGACACTCTCTCACAATGCATAAACACCCACTCTCCCGTTGACAAATTGTACCGTGTCTTGGTAATTATCCTGTCGGTGTTTTGACAAGAAAATTCAAGAATATCCCAGTCCCTTGCTCTTTTTCTCTGAAGGCATACCATCAGAGATATGCAGATTTTAAGGAGAAAAAAAGTGTCAAAATATTGGCAGCATCCTCATGCTGAAGGAGCAATAAAAACAAAGTGAAGGCAAGGGAGTATTTTGTGCTAAACTATTCACCCAGGATAGGCTTCTGTCTGACTGTTTTACAACAGTTACAGAATTGCTACTCAGAAAACTTAATAGATGCTAAAAACTGCCAGACTAACCTGAACTATTATTCCTGTTATCAAAAGTGTTAATTGCAAAACTTACTGCAATAACTAGTTCTAAACTAGTAGACTCTATTTCTTTTATCTAAAAAAGTGAACAAAATATAAATAGCTTTCAATTAACATTATTTGCAAAATCCTGCACATGAGATAAAACTGAAATATTAGATTCCTGTGAGAATTGCATTGCCTGTATTAGGAAACGTGTTTTCATACATATCAAATATGCAAGGATTTTAAAATGTACTATAGAAATATGAATGTGTGTGTGTATATATATATATATACATATATGCATGCACCTATACATATTGAAAATGCATAACATATATTTTATTATTTGTGTCATTATGAGGTGAAGATATGAAGAGCAAAAGGGTATGGAGTTGTTTCCCCTCATCTTTTAAGGGTAGTGAGAGCAATTCACAAGGTAACTAAATTGCATGTGCATCTCCAGTTTGCCCTGAATTCTTCATGCATTTAACTGCAAAGCTCAGGTCAGCACGTGCTAAATTTTGGCTGATGAAGACAAGACATTAAAACCAGCCCTGAGGTGTAAATACTGTTTGTCCAGGAAGGTAAGAGGATGAAATTCATGTCCTTCTAGCTGAATGGTGGGACACTGCTCAGTCAGAACAACACAGGCTACAGAAGAGGAGAGAGAGAAGAAGAGAAAGAGGAGCGCAGAGACAAAGGGAGAAGGGAGACGGAGAGGGGAGAAGTGAGAGAGTCCACAGGGTATTACAACATCCACATTTGAGAGCTTTGCAGGATGCTTATGGAGGGAGTTTACTGTGATGTACTTAAAAAACTTATGTAATTAGTAGGATCTTATTTTTTCACTGTTTCTAAGCAATAATTTTCCTGTGGGTTCCATCATGGTACTGAATTTGTACACAGCTGACCTTCTATTTCTTGATGCAAAAGACAATTTTAAGAGTAATTATATTCCTTCAGAAAGATGAACATCTAGGACTAAATTAAAGAGGAGAAGAATGTACCTAACATTTTCTTCTAAAGCAGATAAAAGGGTTATTGCAAGGGAGACAAAACTTTCTCCAAGCAGCAGGCTTTCCAAAGGAACTTATTCGTCCGGGAAACAGGGAATATCATAAAGCAAATCCACATTTAAGTGCAAGGTGCTTTACTTTGCTTATGCCTTCTCTCAGAAACATGAGGCAAGACAGTGCATACAGTATCCCTGAGCCAGTGTACACACTTCCCTCGGGAGGGAAGGAGAGAACAACAAGCGCTTCATGCATTACTGGAAGGCACAGAGTGCTGTGTAAAAACTACGGGAAGAAAATGTATAGCACATTCTGGCATTGGTACTTTCTGGTGACCTAGATTAAATCTTAATGCATGAATTAGCTCTGGCTCCAACAGCACAAAACCCTGAACAAACCTAAATAACCTTAAACTTCTGAAAGAAGCCATACTATCTTCTACTTCAGCATCACTATTGCTGCCACATCGTTCTTCAGTAAGTGCAAAAAGAACAGTCATTACAGGAGATTTTTGGCTCTACCACCTTCCTTTCTTAAATAGCTTGTTCTGTCAAAGATTTTCTCTTTTCTACTTCTCCGTTTCACACGGCAGAATAATGGAAAATAAAATTGGGAGGGTCCTCAGTAGCATTGATCTGTTGGTCTCCTTGTACCGAACATTCCCTCTGCAAATTTGTGTTTTCACTGTCAAATGTATAACAACAAAGAAATTTGTGAGGCAAATATATTTCTGTGAATATATTTCTTGAATTCTCATCAATAATAAGGTCAGTAACTATTACTATTTTGAGAGATAAGATTTTTGCCTATTAATTTGATTTACATTAACCAGTTCTTGTTTGATTCAATTTTCCTTCCTACCTCCACAGGGCAGACATACAGATTTCTGTGAATTAGTACACAGCTCATATACAAAGAAACTAGAATTACTGGGGTGGACGTGGTGCTTCACACCTACATCTGAAACCTTTTGGATATCCTATATTCTGTATCAATGGCTAAATGCTAAGCATAGTTTGTATACCTCTCTACAGTGAGTAATACTCAGTTTTGAGCCTTTTCCTGCCAGTTAAAACGATTCTAGCTGGTGAAAGCACTAGTACCATCTATTCTAAGCTGGTGCACCACTGCATCATCTGTGTGTGTTTGAAATAGGTCACTTCAATTCACATTACTCAGTGTCATTTATCAAATCCTATCTGCTATCTCTGTGATTTTGATCAGAAAAATTGCTAAAACTACAAAATCTAGAGAGCTTTATTAAGAACAACAGTAACCCCTACTGGATTGTGATTGTCTCCCTGGAAACCTAGGAGATAAAACACCTTGCACTGCTTCATGGAAAAGGCATAGTCCGCATAACTGTGATGAAGAATGAGTTATTTCTCTGCTTGCAATAAATTTCCGTGTCATCATTTCCTGGATTAAATTGGAAATCCTGCTGAATTTACACTCGAGCTTGCTGAAAGACATCTGTTCCTTGCAAACTCAAATTCAGAGCATTTTTTTTTGTATTTACAGATAAGTTATGAAACCAGGCATATGCCAGCTATTTTTTTTCTATGTTAAAAATTACAAGTACTAGAATATATTTCTTTGTATGCTAGAAAATAACGGACTTCACGTATGATTAAGAATATAAACAAATTACCACAATCTGCTGAATGCATGTCCTAAACTCATCCAAGTCCTGCTCAAACATATTGGAGTGTGTGTGGAGCTGTGGGGAGGAGAAATCTGAGCAGAGGCACCAGGAGCTATTGTAACAGAAACCTCACGGGCTCGTTAAACAGCATCTATATCAGTATCACAAATTCAGCATTCCAGCTCTTTCTACACACGTAACGTTTCTGACAAACGAAGAATATGTTAGCAGAGCTATTTTCAGTGACATTTTACTATCCTGTCAGAAAAGTTCAAGCACTGTTTCTGCAAGTTTTTTCGAGACTATCATCTCAAAATAAGATCTCCTTGTTCATTACTGGAAATTGGAATCAGAGAGTTCCTCTGGGCTACCACAGAACCTTTCTAGTATGCTGAAAAACTAAACAGAAACAGACAAACAACAAAAGGGAAAACCTGAATGAAAGATTAACAACAAATATAAACGTAATAATTAATCTGCTTGGTGATAAATATTCAGTATTTGATTTTACGCATCACTTTTTTCCTAGGAATTTTACCTTTGCTTACCAATGTGAATTAATCAAGCTTGGTCACAATACAAAGGTGATAGATACAACTGATCTGGATTAGGGATGATTAAATAAGCTGGAGAAGAGGAAGGATATTCTGGATAGATGGTGTTACAGAGATCTCGATTTGAGAAACGACAGAGAGAGCAAATACTGGGGAATTTCAGAAGTTCTTACAAGTATTTATATTTTCTCTCCAGTGTATACCAGACATACACCTTTTCATGTTGAAAATGGGTGTTTCCACATTTCATTCAATTCACCTTATAAAGAAAACCAGTGTAATTTTCCAAAAGGTGTTCAAGAACTTTTAAAAGTAAAGCTTCTTTAAGCTACTTTGAAAGCAGAACCCCAAACTGTGGCCACTTTGGAAAATCTTGACCACTCAGCACCAGTTTTGTTAACCTGCTAGATATCTTGCATGCTTCTTAGAGCCACACCCACTCCCGTTAGGCACTTAGGTCCCCTTTCCAACGCATGGAAAAAAAAAGGCCCTTAAGCTAGCCAACAGAATGTACAGGAGAGATAGTGTGCCTTGGATCCTACTCCTCTTCTGTCTCCTACAGTTTTACATTATATAAATACATTTATACATGTATGTGTGTGTGTGTGTAAGCAAAATGCGTATATGTATATATAAAAGAAAAATTCTTGTCTTCTGATGTGTAAGAGCTCTTAGTCCCCTCCAGGCTAACAAAAGCACCCACCTCTGAAAAGAGGGAACTAGAAAATCAGTGGGTCCTGACTTAAATGTGCAACTATCTGTAGGATTTGGTTACTGCTTGTTCGTGAGCTATTAAGGATAATGAATGAAGACACCTACCTGAAGAAGTTCCATCAGCAGTAACAGTGCCTCTATATTTCACTATGTAAATATGTACTTGAAGATTTTACAACACAGTCTGATCTGGTAATTAAAACCTGAAAATATATTACTCTTAAATTTAGAATTTACACCTAACTTGAAAATTAATACCACATATATTAAAACCAAAAAAGCTATCAAATTATGTCCAAAATAACAAGAACAATGAAAACACAGTCCCTTATATTCACTGGCCAATTTTTTTTCTAAATAAATCCATCAGGCTAACTATATGAACTTTGCTTTTTCTCTATTCTATCACGCAAATTCATAGCCCAATCATCAATTTGAGCTAAAAAGAATACAACTGCAGTTTTAGTAGACCTCAATATCTGTAAGGATTTACAGTAATAAAATCAACAGAGTGAACATGTAATATTTTATTGGGGTTTTCCTCAAGAATATATTTTAAATAGGAAAGCAAACTTCAATCATAAAAAGTCACAGCTGTTTCTTGCACATCTAACATTTCTATAACAGTGAAACATTCTAGAACACAAGATTTCTAGCATTTTCATCACCGTATGTACTGAAATATTGCTAATTTATTCAGATGCTTTCATGCATAATTACTAGCAACACAAATCTGTTATTCTGCTAGTCTATCATCTGAAAAGCTATCCAGTGAATACTATGAAAAATATAAATAATTGCAAATAATAAGTTATTAACCGTACCATGAATATGCTGTCTAAAGTACTGGTTTAATTTCCTTAATGGTTTGCTTTTTCTATTTAGGCTAACATTGGGAATGCAAAGCCTGATTTCAAGCTTTGCCTACGCAACAGATGACTTCTGGCATAGCAAGGTTTTCCAAGGATGTGACAACACGTAAATTGTAACACAGTTGAGAAAGTGAAAGTCCTATTTAAGGACATACTTATACTGCAAACCTGTATTCTTACTTCTAAAGGCATGGCGGTTTTTTTTCAACGTGGGAGAGAAGTGCTGTTAGGTTTATTGTGTTGGTACAAAGCATCACTTTTCTGCTACTGTTGTATTGACTTGGGAAGCTAACTGAGTACACTTACTTCTGTATCACCAAAGGACCCTCAGTTCCCACATGGTTTGTCTCTTTTCTGAGTAAAATATCTGATAAATGCTTCACTCTCCAAATGTGCTGCTTTCTATTTTCCTTGGTTTTTTATTGGGCTTTTATTGTTTGATTTCAAGCCAAGGTCTTCACCACTTGTAAGCAGCATGTTTGCAAAAAAAAACGATTATCAAGTTACAGGCCTGATCTGGTCATTTTTAAATCAGCAGGCACTGAATTATATTCAATCTTCTATTATATTCCACAAGAAACTCACAGTGGAAACACGTGCATTACAAATGTTGTAAGATGGGATGCCACTTGTTAACAAAATGTTTCTATTTATAGCAATAGGAAGAAATTAGAGCTGTATCTATAAAAATGACAAGAACATAATGGGCAGAATCAATCAGCAATTGCTCCTATCCATAGCGTCGTGACTTCCAGTGCTGACCGATTATGAAGAGATAACTGTTTCCTTTACAAGTTTCTCCCTTCCACTCTCTCACAGAATATAAATGTTGTTTGGATGCTTGAAACCAAAACATTTTTCTTACCAAATGGTATTTTCCTTCATCATATGCTGAGAATGAATGGTTCTTCTTGAACATTCAGCTGCTAAAGAGAAAGAAAAAGTGCATATCAAATTTTCATTCTGTCCACTTTGACAAAGGCTCTTTTCCACATTAAGGCTTAAAGGGAAATAAAGACACTAAACCTCAAAATATAGGTGCATTCAGACTGACTTCTCTACCTGTGCAGATTCATGATATTCTTTTTAATGGATTTCTTGAGAAAATGAGGCAAAAAAGAAATTATGCAGATGCATAAAGACTGGAGTATACCACAGGGAAAATGCTAGAAGAATAATGAGAGTTGGGATCCTAGTGCAGTCATATTTTGAATAATTTGCCATGCCTGTTTTCAGTGACATCTCAGTCAACAACAGAATATGGCTCTGAACAGACTGCTTCACTTGCTGCCATGTCACTGGGGACTGTCGCCAGTGCTTAAAAGGTAAATTACCCCGAATGAAAAGATTTAAAGCAGTTGTGCAAAACTTCAAATCACTTTTTGGATGTCAAAATGTCAAAATGTCAAATGTCAAAAATATTATGGCTTGGTGAAATAAAAATTATCTAATGAAAGAAAAATGATCTAATATAAAACTACCTTGGTTAAAGGAGGATTTGGGGAATTTTCTTACCTGGCAACAGCATTTACCAAAAGTATTTTAAGAAAACATATTAAAACTATGTCAATTCCTTGTGCTATTTTTCTAATAAAATTTTAAGCTTGTTACAACTACAACTAATTTCAAGAAAGCAGCTAAACCTTGGAAAAACGATCCTTTCTGCTTCTTAGCTGTGCAGCCTTTCATAAAGATTTGCTCACTTCTTTAGTCTGAACGCTTTTCAGTGACAACTGTGTCATGCAGAACTTTGGGGATTTATGTATACAAAACACATTTTACAGGCATTTAGTACTGCACGTGTTTTATTGAAGAATGAATGAATGAATAAAACAGCCTTGTTAACTAAGCTGCTCTGGAAATAGTAATCGATTGGAATTTCAGGTGTCAAAGCAGAGTAAGATTACAAAATGTGCTTCAGAAGAACCTTGAAACTAATGATATTTTAAATGTATAGTGTTTAACCAAGTTCCGAAGTACTGTGAGAGCTACTTTTCATGTGTCTTCTGAGTACCACTGTTAATTATTTTGTAAAGAAAAAGCAAAACAAATTTCAAGCACTGTTTATGGAAGGGAATTTAAGATCAAATAATGCATTGTACAAAACACCAGAGCATTCACTATTGGTCAAACACTGTAAGGGAACATTATCCAACACAACACTGTCACATGCTGAATGTTACATCCTAATAAATACACATGTAAGCAAATGACAAAAATTATTTTAAAGTAGCTGTCACCAGATCTCTAATAAATTTCTATTACATTAGCTAAGATACAAAAATAATAGTAATAATAATAGTAGTCTTTAGAACAATATGTGTAGTAACAGCAACAACAGTTACACTTGCCCACTATACAAATACTCGCTCCATTGGTGAGAGATTGGAAATAAAGCCGTTGCCTGTCTTACACGGCTCCATAAATGCACGGCTGTTACATTAACACATCACGGATAATTGCTTTTACTGTAGTTACTTTAAAGTATCTGTTAACAAAACTCAGGAAATTGCCCAAGAAATTGGTTGGTTTGTACATATTTTATCTATTATATTACAGGAGAATCCTAAGCAAGGATGATGCTCTACTCCTCTTGGCACTGTACAAGTGTAAGTTAATAATCTCCAAAATAACTGACACAACAAAGCACACTGCATAGCTACTGTAAATTCTAGCTGCTTACACAAACTATCTGATGTATACCAAGTATGAACGGTTTGCATAGTGGCACAGTAATAGTTCTTCACATGGGGGTTTTCACACTATCCTTAAAATATGGGCAGCTAATATTCAGATGGGCAGTCTGCTTTTTAAGAATCCACAAACTTAATTCATATGCTGTTAACCAGATATTGCTCACATATTTAAATTACAGCAGGAGAAATATGCTATCATTTAACTTACATTCATTGCAAAATATACTGATTTACAAAACATTAATTGTACTTAATATCAATTTTTTTCTACTTTTAAGGGTAAATGCACATAAGTACATAAAAAAATCACTGCTATTAAATAAATCCAATTTAAAGCAATAGAAAATTACTCTAAACCAAGTTGTGCTACTTGCTTTGTCTGAAGTCGCAAGGAGACGAAAAATGCTTTTGAACAATACTGATGCCCAAAATAGATTATATTTCTTCTGATACTTTAGAAACTATTTTATATTTATGAGCTCTTACCAAAGGTATATATCTATGAGAAAACTGTCACTTTTGAAAGCGAAAGGAATTAGTCAGTAATTCATGAAATTTGAGAGATGCTCAAGAGCTTCAAGTAACAGTGACCATGGAAAAAGCTCCACAGATAAACTGATATATATCAAGTCACATCACACTTTTACAGCTGGTGTATTTTTTTCATTAAGAAACTATAAATAGAATAGAAAAAGGGCACTAATTATTGGCAGCCATTGGAAGGTTCTTGCTTACCGTTTTATATGTCGTCAGAGTTGCATATTAAATTATGCATTTTGAAGGTTTTTTTGGCATGCTTTATCTATTTACAAGAAAATGCATTTCCAAGCAAGTAGTAAGCAACATACCATACGGAAGTGCACCTGTTAAATGCTTTAAGATAAATGTAAAGTTCCAACAAGTTACCAGGTGTAGATCGCTACAGAACCTCATGAGTACTGACACCTTAAAAAGGAAACAGCAATCTAATAAATGCTGAGGTACAAGCCCAAAGCTTGCCGACCGCACAACTGAGCTGCATTTAATTTAGTTCAGGACATGTAAGTATGGTTTTTTATAATAAGCGATTTCATTCAGGAAGAATTTTCTTTAGCTTACCAACTCCAAAATTTAATTTGATTCTTTTTTTTTAATTCGGTAGAGAAGACCTTATGAAAATTCTATTAGCTTGTACCTTCCCAGGAAAGTGGACCCTAGCATCTGTCTTGACATTATGCAGGTGCTTTCAGAGAGCAGTCTGGGGGGTTTGTGCCAAGTGAAACTGCTCTGATCATTTAATTCTCAGTGTAATTGAGTTCAGTGTAATTCTCCTAGCATATATCACAAAATTGTCAAACATTTATGCCTCTAAGCTACACATTTGTACAAAATTTTATTCATATTACTACTGCAGGGCTATTACTTCAGACTATAGCGTTATTCATATTCTTAGATGTCCACACTTTTCTCATTGAACAGCAAACACAACAGTTCTTGTAAGACTGTTTATTGAATTCGACAGTTCAGATTGAGTTTAGATGGAGTTTAGATGCAGTTTGTATAAAAAATTCTGTCAATTCACGTAAACTGCAATCAAAAATAACTACAAAATAGTAAGAGACTTACTGAGATCATAAATTTCCTAACATGTAAAACTATACAGTATTTTGTGCATGCTTGCTATTGGATTTCCTTCTGAACTTAAGAGCTGTTAAAAGGAGTTTGTTTGGTTTTTAAAATCTCAGGATAGTCTATGAAATGTAATCATCGCATCTCAGTTCAGATATACAAGAACAAAACTGGCACAGAGGAACATAACATTTTTTTCCCAAAAAGTTGAGGCAGCTTTTGTTGAATGGCGTCTGCAACAGTAAACGTTTTATAAACTCTGGTGGCTTTGGCTCATCAGAGAGAATCCTTTTTTTCTTTTGACATCTTGAAAAAAAATTTCCCACAAGTGCAGACAGGTAAGGAGGAAAATAAGTAGCAGCTTGTTTCCTACATACAGCTGAACGCCATGCTCAGTCGTCCAGCATCTCAAAAGAAAAACGAACTTGACATCACAAGGAGGCATATCCCCCTCAAGTTACAAGCATGTCTGAGACTTCTCAGGGGAGAGGGAAGCAAGCACGAGGGTAAAGCATAAGTCTACTTTTCATGCATAGGTAATTTGCACTGCCCTGCATCCGGGGCACTTTGTCAGACATCCGAGTTGGAGCTGAGGTTTGTTAACCTGGGGTCTGCATTGATCTCATATCTGTAGTGGTAGCCCTCCATGTGATCCCTACAGGCATCTCTGATGTTGTGCATCCATTTTTTGATTCCTTTTCGGTTCAAGTACAAAACTAGGAGGAATATGGCTCCGATGAGAGCCAGGACTATCCCCAGGAAGACGTATGAAGTCTGTAGCTGGGAAGGCAGGTCTATGGGTACGGAGCAGTTCAGGTCTGAGCCGTTGATCTTCAGCAGGGCTTTGCCCAACATCTTGTCAGGGTAGGCACAGGTCAGGGCTTCTTTGCCCTCTACCTGGTCGCTCTCCTTGAGCCAGGCCACCAGGTCTTCAATGGCACAGTCGCAGACCCAGGTGTTGTGGCCCAGGATGATGTGCCGGAGCGCGGGCAGGCTGCGGAACTGGGCCAAGGTGCTGTTCCACAGCACACCCAGGGAGTTGTCGCTGAGGTTGAGGCTCTGCAGCTGGCCCAGGCCCTGGAAAGAGACGTTCCGCAGGCCCACCAGGGAGTTGTTGCTGAGGTCCAGCTGCCGCAGGGCAGGCAGGGCAGTGAACATGCCGGCGGGCAGCAGCAGCAGCCCGTTGTCGGCCAGCTCCAGGCGGCTGAGGTTGCGCAGGGCCCCGGACTGCAGCAGGGCGGCCAGGCTGAGCAGGACGCCGTGGTCGCGCAGGGCCCCGCGGAGGGACAGCTCCTCCAGCGGGCTGCCGCCCTCCCCGAAGGCCTGCGGGCTGAAGAAGACCAGCGCGTTGCCGCTGAGGTCCAGCTGCCGCAGGGCGGGCAGGGCGAGGGCGCCGGCCTCCACGGCCCGCAGGTGGTTGCCACTGAGGTTGAGAGAAGCCAGGTCGGGCAGGCGCTGGGCGGGGAAGGCGTCGGCCGGCAGCTGGGTCAGGGGGTTGCCGGTGATGAAGAGGCTGCGCACGTAGGGCGGCAGGTCGGGGGGCACCGCCGTCAGGTTCCTGTTCACGCACTTCACCGTCTTGGCCGGCTCCGAGCACTCGCAGACGGCCGGGCAGCCGCCGGGCTGCGCCGAGCCGCAGCCCAGCAGG